>CAVNYN010269182.1:0-75762 GCA_963692815.1 Nyctanthes arbor-tristis
CTCCTCCATTTATTTTATATTTGCAATGTCATCCCCAATCAGCCAAGTTATTTATTTCGACCCCAATTAAATTACTTTGTTGGTTTGAGTCGCAATCCACCACATATGTAGGCCGATACACAACACACACACACACAGATATATATATATATATGAATTTCAGGGGAGAAAGGGAAGCTTTTACATATAATATATATGAAATATCATATTGTCGTTAGAGGGCGAAATGAAAAATTTGAAAATTTTATTACGCAAAAAAATTTCTTTCTTATTGGTAAAAATTAAAATTTAGAACGTTTAGTGCTTGTTATTATTTAATTTAAATTCGAGAAAGGAAATGAAACTCAGTTTGCAAAACTTTCACGAACAAATTGAACTAAAAAAAAAAAAATGCAGTAGATATCTTAGGACTCCATAAAACTAACATAAAAAGATTGAGGGTTACTCATGAAAACCAAAAAAGAAGATGAAACTTAAATTTTTAATTTTTGATGCATATTTGATAATAAATTAATTATTTGTTAGTCCGTAAGAAAGTTCCACACCGAAATTTTCAATTTGACGTATATGATATGCGCTACACATTTTTCAACATTTTGTATAACACCTGTAGATCATGAGAGATGAATGGTGATTCCCACATGTATAACATAAACTAATAAAATGATGTCTGCTCATCAATAATGACCTTTTGTCATATGTTTAGCGGTATAATGTTATTATACATTAATATGTCGTGCCAAATACGTATCATCTGACATTTTACATTACAGAATGTGATGTGGCATGCCAGATGTGTCACACATCTGACAGGTCACACAATCGTATGCCACCATTACGTCTGGTATTAGATTATTTTCAGACCAATCACATTTTACAGTTCCAAAATAATAATAATAATAATAATAATAATAATAATAATAATAATAATAATAATAATAACAGCGAACGTGTTGATTTGATTGTAGAAAAATTAAAAATAACCGAGGGAGTTTCTTGTAAATGTCCATTTTATAGTTTCATATAGGTTGTTACCGGGTTTGGAAATTTTTGGTTTTGATGTGGATCAAGTAGCAGTAGGTTTCTGAACAAATTTGATAGGCGTTGTTAGTGGGTTTAGTTGGTGTTTGATATTATAAGCACATACAATATCTGTTTTCAACTTATATTAATATATGTGTTTAAGTAGCTCGATGAGACTGGTGCAACTAGTGACTTTGCTATTACTAAGTTTTTTTTGGATATTTTGAACTTCCTTCTACAAGTTTTTGCGTTTCTTTTTATTTCATTTAGCATCCGTGTTTAATTTGGACATTTCTGCTTGAGTATAACCTATTTGAAGTTCGTAGCCTATTAGCGTGTCTTTTTTAATTGTTTCTCAACATTGTAAGATTTCAATTGCATTGTATTTTAAAACTAAAATTTCATTCTTGAGTCGTAATCCTGGTTTTTTTTTTTTTTTTTTTTAATCTCATCATACATGTACATTAGGTTTCCTACTAGTAGTATAAATAGAACTGAGGAACTTCATAAAAAGAATTTCTCTGAATGATTGAGATTTAATTTTTCTTAACAACTGCGCCAAACTATTAAGATTATAACCTATTTTTGGATGGTTTAGCTCTTACCATCACTTTTGCTTGTCCTACATGGCATAGTTTCCTATAATTTTCATTTACACTTTAAAAAGTTCAAAAATGTGCAGAATTATTAGATCCAATAATTGTATGAATAGTGAGAATTCATTGCAACATATACTAAACGTGACAAACTAGATATGAGTACTTCATAAAGTGAACTTTTGTTATGAGTATTAACAAAATTATAAATCTTCAAATCTAGAATTTGAAATATACATATTATATATAGACATATATATATATATATGAAGGATTTTATTTTGCCCATACATATATGTTATTATGCATGCGTGTAACACATGCCACACATCTAGGCTACAAGTGTGGAGTGCTTGTAGCCTAGATGTTTGACACATATACATACATGCATAATAACATGTATGCGTGTAGGCAAAATAAAATCCTTCATATATATTTCGCTATCTTCAAACGACAAAATTAGCCGGATACATACATAAATCTACGACTTGTGCAAATTGATTATTAAGTTAGAAACGCAAGTCAGTTATTATCAAGCAAGAGGAGCAAGTAGATTATGCGTGCAAATACAAGTGGTTTATTATATTATGACATAAGAATTTTTGTTGATCATTTGTCTCCTCATTGATCTATAAATAAAGGTGTTTGCATAGCTCATTTTCATTATCAATCCATAAAGAAGTGAAAATTTCCTCTCCTTTACTTTCTTTTTCGTTGAGATGTTCCTTAAAGTTTGTCTTGAATTTCTTTGCTTTTATAACAATTTTTTTTTAATCATAATCTAGTAATCATATAATATTTTTACAAAAATGTTCACCCGCCATACGTCTCGAACGCTTGGCGGGTGATGATTGAATAATTCATGTGTGGGACACTCAAATTTCATGTGTGGGACACTCACATTTGAGTGTCCAACACATGAATTATTCAATCATTACCCGCTAAACGTGCGTATGGCGGGTACGTATAACGGGTGAAACGTAGTATTTAATTAATTGTTAATCTCATCTTTGAAAATTCGACATGCATCTAACTAAATTAATTAATCTTCCTTGTCCAAATTGAATTATACTTACACATTTTTTGACTTAGAACTTGTTTGATTACTTCGGCTTTCCCCGGCAATATTTATAAAGCATTTACAAGACAGGAACACTGAGATGATCATATCATCATCGGTCCCGTATGATCCGTTGTATTAGTTAGGTTTGAATATGAAAAACCGCTAAATTGTAAAATCCAACCAAACTCTTTTCTTGTTTGTACGGGCAATGGAAAACGATCCAATATTCTTTTTTATTTATGGACTAAACTCTATCTTGTTTACATATATATAACAATTTTAGTGTTGTGTACACACGTGTAGTCCTAATATCTCGCTATATGCATATGTGGCTTTCAGAGATTATGGTCTATTAGGCAACCTATTATGCTTGTTTTCAATTCACTCAACGATTATACTTCCATTTTTCAATAATATTTAACATGCTTCATAAAAAATACAACTATCACTTTGATTGTAACTACAATTTGGCCTCTTTTTTTTGGCCTCTTTGACTACAATTTGACTACAATTTGGCCTCTTTTTTTTTTTTTTGGTGTGAAAGTATAAACTTACTTGCTTCTGAAATAACTTGTTTCTTCCCTCAATAAATAAATAAAAGCACTTTTAAAAAATTAACGAGCAGAAGGGATCACACATATCTAACAATTAAACTACATATAATACAACCAATTAATGCATGGTCCTTCTCTCTCTCAAAAAATATATATATATATATATATTTAATGCATAGTCCTACCATCAATATAAATGTAGCAATAGTGCGTACATCTAACAAAAACTGATCTGAATGCTAAGTGTCATCAACAATATATATATATATATATATATATGAAAATTGCTCAACAATGAAATAACATTCTAGAATTTGGACATCATTTTCTTCAGTTATAATGGCAAAAACTAACATTATAATGATAATAATCGCAAAACAACGTTTCGTGACTGGACTTTTTTTCAAAAAAAAAAAAAAAAATTGGTAGTGCAATCATATATATCTCTCATGAGTCATAACACACGAGCTTATATTTTGCAATAATTATTAAGGCAAAGAGAAGGAGTTGGGAAATCAGATATTGTTCAAGTTATCTTTATAGTAATTAATTAAATAGTACATGCTTAATGGTCAATTGAGAATAATTTAAATGAACTATAAGAATATCTTATTTCACAATATCAGAAACTATGACCAAATCATAAGTACATTTTAGCACTTATTTAGGCCTTAAAAAGTAAGAATTTATCATGGTATTTGATGTATTTGGATTAAAATTAGTTTGTTCTCCTTTAATATATCAGTTTGAAGCCAAATGGAGGCTTGTGGAAGAAAAATGGATCAAAGGTTTAAGATTTAGCGATTTTGAGGACTATTGTACACATGTGCTAAAGAGGGAGGACTGAAAATTAAAAGGACAAATTAGCTATAATTTACCGGGCACCTTTATCTTCAATTCCAAGGTGGTGTTTATACGTACATCCACATTACAGCACTTACAGTGGGTGTGTAACGGTACTACTTGTGACTGCTAGAAAGATGATCCTCACCCAGTAATTCTATTGAAGGCATATTATGTAATTTTCAAAATACAATAACAAATTTTTTTATATAATTGGAGGAATTTCACAGAGAGTATAAATTCAAACCCAGAATCTCGTCGTTACTTGTATTTTTAATGCAATAACAAATTGAATGCCTAAAATTTGCTAGACTATTGTGCCCCCTGAATATAAAATCACGAACAACTTCTTTAACCTCGATGGAAACAATTATTTGATTTTCACCATAATTATTTGATCTTTTTCTACGGAGCAAGTATGCCTATTACTTTCCTCTACGTATACAAAAAATTGAGGCTTATCACTTTTTGTTTAAAATAAGTGTTATTATATAAGCAAATGGGCTTTGTAAATGGAGCCCTCGTTAACTTCATAGAAAATAGGATAGTTATTGTCATTTTTTCTATAGAACAAAATTGAGTTTCGCAAAGGAGTCCATCTCTCAATTAAAAACAGTAGTGTTACCAAACCATGTGACTTGTCTTAATGGATTGTCAGGCTATATAAATTGACTCCATAGAATTCACCTAGCATTGTGCCATATCAAATTATTTCTAGTGAAAATTTTTTAACACTTACATGAATGTCGCTAGGCATGTATACATGTGGTTATATGGTACAACAGGGGTCATGGCACCCACATGGGTGTGAAAAAATTATTATTGATTCTAGTCAATACATGAAGATAATTTTAGTGAATTGGTTGTCCACAAAAACAAATTATCTTGATTTGATAGTGTCTATTAAAGGTAAAATATATCATAAAGAAAATGAAAACGAGCAGCTTCTTTAAATTAATTTCAATGAAAATGAGTAGCTTCTTCACGTACGTAGGAAAAGGAGTCAATATCTTGCTTATAGAATCGGGCCTAACTCTTTGGTGTTAAGAACGCTGATCTTTAGAATGCGTAATTGCCATTTTTCGACCCTATTGCCCAACCCGAGAATAGATAGCTAATTCGTTCCACACAGGGTTCTATGGTCAATCGGTGATGCAGTTCCTACAAGGTGTAGATGACGGGGTTGGTCCATGGATTTTTATTTCTTTTCTTTTGTCTTATTTCGTTTAAAGGGTTGAAGGAGATCGAGTGTACCAAATTGTTCACAATTTTTGCATTTTCGTTTTATTTCATTTAGTATCCTTGTTTAATTTGGGTCTTTCTGTTTGAGTCCAACCTTGTAGCCTATCATGGTATCTATTTTAGTCGTTTCTCAATATTGTAGCATTTTGATTGCATTGGAATTTAGAAAAAAAAAATTGATTCTTGAGTTGCAATCCTTAATTTTTAGGGGTAAATTTCACATATGGTATCCAACTCTTCGTCACTGTATCAGTTGTTTCAACTTCTCCGGCCCTCAAACTTTTAACCATTCACGCATAAAGTCCATAATCATATATAAATGACAATTATAACCCCTTATTCTTTTATTCTTTAATAATTATTACTTTCTAAATAAAAATAAAATAATTAAAAAGTAGAGAATTATAGTCAAATAAAAAAAGTATTTCCTTCCATCCCACCTACCTGTCTAATTACCCATCCCACGCCCAACTCAACCGTAAATAACCCATATTTTATTGCTTTCTCCTCCCACTGTTAAAAATGGTAAGAAAAATGAGGGTTTCACAAAAAAAGAAAAATATCACAGGTACTTGTCATTTCCAGTCAGGTTGTGGGTATGAATAGAATGGATAACTAGCTAGGTAGATGAAGAAAATTTATTTTCCTTCTTTTTTTATTATTTGTACTACTTTTAAAATTTTTTATTTTTATTTAAAAAGTTAAGACAAAAATGTTATAAGAGACCTTTAAGAAAAGGGTTGAAGACGTAGCTGGCAAAAAGTTAAAAAGTTGAAGACCATATGTGAAATTAACCCACCCTTCTTTTAAATTTTGTTGTACATATACATCATGTTTCCTACCTACTACTTTCTTCTCCTTATTTATTTTTTTATTTTTTATTTTTTTGAAATAATGTTTCCTATCTGCTGCTAGTATAATTAGAATTGAAGAACTCAATAAAAAGAATTACGCTGAATTTTGTGAGTTGTACAATGGATAATTACAACGCCTTCTGTACATACAATTCGATGAAGATTTCTAGATCACAAAATGGAAAATAATATGACAAAATTTGCAACTAAACTCTGCATGATTCTATCTTCTGTTGCTAACTAAATATATGAGTTTAGTGCAATTAGAATTTTAAAGTTTGAAAGTCAAATATCAAATAAGTGAGATATAATTTTTCAAATTGTAACTTAGTTTTGCATGGTTTAGTTGTTATCACCACTTTTTTGTTTGCCCTACGTGGCATGGTTTTCTATAATTTTTATCTACAATTCAAAATTTCTACGTAAGCTCAAAAATATGAAGAATGGGTTCAATAATTGATGAATATTAAGAATTCATTACAATAATTTCAAAAAAAGAATTCATTACAATAGATACTGAAGGTAACAAAATAGATATGGGTGAACTTTTTTTTATGAATATTAACAAAATTATGAATCTACAAATCTAAAATTAGAAGTAATCACATAAACATAGATATATTTCAATACATTCGAGTGACTATTGATAATGAGATTATTTTAATTTACTACGAAAATTATTAGGGTATCTTGATGTAGGATAATGTCCGATCTACATAAAGTGTCAAATTTGAAACAGGTCATCTCTTCATGATTGGTGGTACTGCGATATTGTGAAGATCTAACGAACAATTTTAAATGCCACTTTTTCAAATCAAGTTGAACTACTTGCAATTCATGAAGTGAGCCAAGGGTGTGTATAATTGAGATCCGTTATTCAACATATTTGTGAAATACATGGACTATATATTGCAACAAAAGCATCCTAATACTCTTACACCAAGAAGATCAACATGCATAACTCAATTAAAGGCAAGCTTTATGAAAGGGATAAAAGTAAGCATATTCCACCCAAATTATTTTTCACACATAATATTGAAAAGAATTGTGAAATTAAAATTTGTTCTAGTGATTATTTGGCAATATATTTACCAAATACTGTGACTTTTAAGAAAGTGGTGCACAATATTGTGCCTCGATGCAGAGATCTAATTAAGTGATGACTAGATGAAGGGAGTCTATACATGTTACATTATTTTTTCCTTTATCAGACGTGTGCTCTTCCGATCTCTTATAAAGGTTTTTAATAAGACAACTATCAAGATTGGTATGAAATTATGTACTTTTTTTTTCCTCCACTAACTTTTTTTTTCGACTAAGTTTTTTCTAGTAAGGTTTTAACGAGACATATATTCAATAAGAATAGTCATTCAAGGGGGAGCTTTATAAATTTACTAACTTGTTCAAGCAAGTTGAATATGTGTAGATGACTATTTGAATACAGTAGATTTTCCATATCCAAAATACAAGTAACTTGTCAAGATTTTTATAGTCTAATGACATTCATATTAAGGGTGGCAACGGGTTGGGTTCGGGCGCGAATCACCCCCACACGCCCCGACCTAGAAATATTATTTGGCCTCTGTCCCAAACATTTTTTGTCGGGGCTCAGGCCGGTTCGGGGCAACAACTGCCCCGTTTGCTACCTTGTTTATTTATTTTTTCATTTATTTTGTAAATTATTCTTCTTAACTTAACAGGTTTGACATAATCTAGTTGCAAAATTAACAAATAGTAACCCATTTTGATATATAAGCTAACGCAACAAATACAATAGAATTATAGATAATAATTAGATATTACAAATGACAAAACTCAAAAGCACAAACCTAACAAAGTCTAAGACACAAAAATAATCTTTCAAGTCTTGCTCTCTAGCAATTGAGATCTTTCTTGCTTTCATAGCAAGTCAGCCATTGTGATCTAGGGTTTCAAGTTTTTTCTTTGTTCTTTCCTATACTATCTTGATTATGGCTTTGGAAAATGTCTACACGAAGCTCACGTTAGAGAAGGAGAAAGGAGGTTTGGACCTCAGCAGGAATGTGACCGCGTCCTCTTCCGATCTCATTTGGCGACCGGTGAAAGGTATATGCATTAAGGAGATTCAAACTTCACTGTTTATGTTTCAGTTTTTACACAAAATATATATGAATCGAGTTTTGGATGGTGGTCCATGGACGTTCGATCGACACGTGCTACTGCTCAAAAGATCAGAGACGCATGGCAATCTTCTCAAGTTGAACTGAATCATGTGGCATTCTGGGTTCAGATTCACGATCTTCCAATAGGATTTATGTCTGAACACGTGGTAGGTAACATTGGTAACTATCTTGGATCCTTTATTGAATCCGATGGAAAAAATTTCACGGGGGAATGGAAGAACTACGTTCGTATAAGAGTCTCCATGGATGTTCAAAATGCTTTGAAAAGAAATATGAAGCTAAAAAAGGGACGATGCGGCTGAATTTAGGTTAATTTCAAGTATAAAAGGTTGCCGGGGTTTTGCTTCGTGTGCGATAAGTCGGGTCATTCGGACAAGTTTTGTAAGATTGTTTTTGCGAATCCGGAAGGCGAAGTTGCCCGTCCATAGGGTCCATGGCTGCGTGCTCCTTCTCGCCTGTAGCAATTCCACGCTGGTGAACTTTGGCTAACGGAGGAAGGTAGTAATTATGGTAATCGATCAATTATGAGGAGATGATAACGGATGTTGCTGAAGCTGCCAAAAATAAAGATAGCAATGTTACTAAGGAAAACTTTTGCATGATTGGAGTCATTGATTCCGTAAGGGGCCATGCAGATAACAATTCTAAAGGGAAAGAAGTTATGTATATGGACAGTGGCAAGGATAGGGTGATTGTGCTAGACCTGAAGCGACGTCGCATAGAGAAAGTGGACACGGAATCATCCTATACTGGGCTGGATTGTGAATTAACTATGGAAAATGCACTTGTTCCAAAAAACAGACTGGCAGTGGGCCCTGCCAGTCGGCCCACAGAAGCCTGTGAGTGTCCTAAGCTGGAACTGCGGTGGGCTTGGCAACCCATGAGCAGTTCGGATCCTTAAGGACCTAGTACGTGATAAAAAGCCCGATTTTATTTTTTTTTTTTGATTGAAACTATTGCATTTAAAATTCGATTGGAGCAAATAAAACTTTTATTGGGTAACGAAGGCCTTATTGTGGTTGATTGTGTAGGTCACAGTGGCGGGCTGGCATTATTTTGGAAATCGAAGACTATGGCCAATCTGTTAAGTTATTCTCGCTTTCACATTGATGTAGAAGTTACAATACCTACTCAACCTAAATGGTGTCTAACTGGCTATTATGGTATTCCCGACCGTAGCAAAAGACAACAAAGTTGGGATTTACTGAGAACACTCGCACTCATAACACATCTTCCATGGGTTTACCTAGGCGACTTTAATGATATTCTATCTCAAGAAGAAAAATATTGCCGGCTTTCTCATTCCCACCGCCTTATTGATGGCTTTTGTGATGCATTAATAGATTGTGAACTTTTTGATTTGGGCACGAATGGAAATCAATTTACATGGTTTAGGGGTCGGGGACTGAAAATTGGATAGAGGAACGACTGGACCGCGCGCTTGCTACTCTATCCTGGTTTGCAGTCTTTAATGAAGCTCGGGTTCAAAATTTGGGTCTCTACTCTTCGGATCACTCCTCTATTTTCTTACAACCTCAACTTCGGCTGTTGATGACTCGTCGAAAGCCATTTCGTTTTGAAAACATGTGGATTGCAAAGATGTTGTTTTCTCTAGTTGGGAGAAGCCTCGGCCATATCCTTTCCATAGCCATGTGTCAGCATGTAGCAAAGCACTTCAAATTTGGAGCCCCAAATTAAATATTGGTTTCCAAGGAAAAATAAAACAATGCAAGGCAGTGATGGCTTAGGTCCAAAATCGGAGGGATATCGGTTCTCTTGGAACTTTTGAGTGGATAAGACATGAATACTTTGAGATATTGCAAAAATAGGAAATCTTTTGGATGCAGCGAACAAAGCAATTTTGGCTTCGAGAGGGAGACGTTAATACCCATTTTTTTTCACAATACGTCCGGTTCAACAGAAATTCAACCCTTTTACCCACCTCAAAGATTTTTCTGGGCGCTGGTTCACTTCTAAAATTAAGATCCGGGAACATATATTGAATTATTTTCAAGACATCTTCACAACATCCAGACACTCCTCAACGCCACACTCACTAGCGCAACAACTTCAGCCTCGAGTCTCGGCAAAACATAATGACCAGCTTTTGAGGCCTTTTTCGGAGAGGATGTGAATATGGCATTCTTTAAAATGCACCCTGACAAATTGTCGGGATTAGACTGTATGAAGCCAAAATTTTTTTAAAGTTTTTTGGAGCATAGTGGGCGATGATGTTTTCTCGATATGTTTAGATGTTTTGAATAATTATTATTTGCCGAATGATTTGAATGTTATTGCAATTGCTCTTATTCCGAAGAAACAAAACCCTGAAACTATTGGTGATCTTCGGCCTATATCTTTGTGCAATGTGGTTTATAAGATTATCGCTAAAGTCCTAGCTAACCGATTGAAGAATATCTTGCCTTTGATTATTTCTGACACTCAATGTACTTTTGTACCTGGGCACTTGATTGCTGATAACATTCTTATCGCATTTAAGTCTATGCATTATCTTAAACGGAAAACCCAATAGAAAGAAGGATACGCTTCATTAAAGATTGATATCAACAAAAGCATATGACATATTGGAGTGGGGTTATCTGGAGGAGGTTATGGCTCGATTGGGGTTCTCTAGGCAGTAGATTGATTTGATTCTTATATGTGTATCTTCAATGAAATATTATGTTCTTCATGATTGAAGTGAATTGGGTCCGATTACTCCATAGACAGGGATTCATGCTAAGGTTCAGGGGCGTAGCCAGCATTTTGGTTGAGTGCGGTCAAAAAAAATTTCGTTTTGGCGGGGCGGTTGTAGGGGCCTAAATTTTAAAAAATAGAAAATAAAAATATTGCAATAAAAAAAATCAAATCTGAATACCGTACCTTACAACAATTCTTTGCGGTTTTCATACTTTGAAACCGCTTTACAATAACTTCATTATCAAGTTTGGAACATATATCTTTCTCTACATAACAAATAAGGCAGTCATTCATCCACTCATCACTCATCTGATTGCGTAATTTATCCTTCACCAAGCCCATTGCAGAAAACACTGGGCTAATTTCTAAGACATCTCTCCATAATCTAAAAATTCTAACAAGAAATATAACTTAAACATAATTTCAGACATAAACCCAAAGTCTAATTTCAAACATAAATAATCATCTTACTACTTAAAATCTCTAACATCAAACTAAAATCCAATTTTCAAATTAAAGCATAAACTAAAAATTAGGGTTTCACATATTAGAGCTTCATCAGAGTGAAACCTAAACTAAAAATTAAGCCTTTAACAATATACAATTTACCAATTATATTACCATTTACCATATAAAAATTAGTAACAACTAACAAATATTATTACAAGAATAAATATACCCAAATCATAAACATAATTAAAAAATTAAGCATTATTCATTCAAATTACAAATACCCAATTATTCTTAACTAAATACTAGTCTTAGTAGTCTGACTTACCAATTGAATATTTGAATTGACTAATAGACCGAGAAGAAAAGAAGCAAAGATGATTCAGGACTTCAGGTGAACCGGACCGAGAGTGGTTGCTGCGGTCTGCCGTCTACGTCTGCCCTGCTGGCTGCTGCGGTGCTGCCAGCGAGCTACTGTCGTGCTAAGACCGGCGGGCAAAGGTGCTCCTTGCTGGATCCTGGACGACGGCGGAGAGACAGTCGAGAAAGAGAGCTTCGAGACTCAAGAGGTTGATTGGACTTTGGAGTTTGGAGGCTTCGAATGGTGTTGGAGTTCGCTGTCTTTCAAACAGAATGAGAGCATATTTGATATGGAGTTGGACCTTCATCATTCATCAAATGGGCTAAGGAATGTTGACAAAATTTGGGCCAAACAGCCAAGGCAAGAAATGGAAGAATTTTTTTTTATGGGCTGTACCGCACTAAAAATTCAGTGCGGTCCAGACCAACTGTTTACTGGGGCGCGCCAAGGTCCAGTACGGTCAATCGACCGCACTGGGCCTAAGGTGACTACGCCCCTGCTAAGGTTGGCTATACCCAAGCTATATCTGGCATAGTATTATGGTGAGCCAATTCCTTTTGAAGAAAGGTACCCGGTTTAGAATTGGAGACGGGTGTAATGTGAGGGTGTGGAGGGATCCGTGGTTGCTAGACTTTGATGATGGCTATATTTCTTCTCCTATACCTCCAAATGGCGATGAAATTATGGTTAATCAACTTATGCTATAGAATGTTCAGGCTTGGGACTTCGAGGTCCTTAATGATTTGTTTGAAGTTAGAGACAAGGCTCTTATTTTACAGGTTCTACTTGGCTTAACAGAAACCTCTGATAGGCTATTTTAGAAGCTCGATGGTAAAGAAGTTTATACCGTTCGGAGTGCTTATCACTTGGCTCAAGCTTTGCACCATAGGGAAGATATTCCCTTTGTCAGCCGAATCTGGGGTCTCATTTGGAACTTGAATGTGTCCCCAAAAGTTAAAAATTTTCTATAGAAAGCTTCCTCAGGTGTCTTTCCCACGATGGATCAGTTAGTGGCCAGGCGTGTAGATGTTCAAACCCATTGTCTGGTGTGTCTCTCAGCGGCCAAAACGACCATGCCTTGTTGATTGTGGTTGGCCTCTATTGTTGATTTTCGATGAAATGCTGAACAGAACTTCAAGGATTGGCTGCTGGCTATTCTGGACAGCACGGATCAGACTGGAAGAGAGACAATTGCAATGCTTTGCTGGGCTTTGTATCACAACCGGAATGATGTCGTATGGAATCAGAAATCACTTTTGCCCTCTAGAGTGGTTTCATTGGGCAATATGCTTCAGAGTCAATGGAGGGCAGCTCGACAATCAAGTGCAACTCGTCAAGCCAACCCCATGCCAAACATTCACCACTAGAGAGCCGGAGGTTGGGAGACTCAAGCTCAATGTTGATGCAACGCTTTTCTCTAATCAGAATTATGTTGGTCTTGGAATGATATTACGAGATGAAAGTGCATCTTTCCTGGGTGCTAAAGTCCTCAAGCTCATGGGTGTGTTTGACCCAAGTTACTCTGGAAATGGATGCACTAGTAGTTTATCAAGCTCTTTGCTCTGACACCGTTGATCTTTCTCCTTTTGGCTTGATCCTTGATGATTGTAGATCTTTACTATCGGAACTTGATGGCATTGAGTTTGGTTCTATTAGATGATCTATGAACCAAGTGGCCCACGCGCTTGCACGAGCGGCTGGCTCCATGTCAGATCATAGTATATGTTATAATAATCTGCTTCTTATGATTATTGATGATGTACTATATGGTGATTCTATAAATGAATAAAATTTCTTCGTTCAAAAAAAAAAAGGTCTAAGACACCAAGTCCAACATAATACATATTGTCATTGTCGGGGGGTTTTTTTTCCTTTTTAAATAAACGGATCGGAGCAGATTGGGGCGAGCTTGATTCGCCCCACCTAGCGACCCGTGGCGGGTCAAAGGATCACACCCCGATCCGCCCCTGGCCAACCGGTGGGAAGGCATTTTTCACCCACCTTTGGATCAGGGAAACTGCGGGTATTCAGTCGGGTCTGGGTAAGTTCCCATCTCTATTGATTTCTTACACAATTGATCAACGGTTCGATTCCATTCATTTACAATCCCCCATCTAATGTTGAGAGGCCAAAAAAAAAAAGTAGAAAGCTTATTAGTTGGCTCAAAATACTTTAAAATAAAAAATATAAGTAAATTGTAATGTACGGGTGACTTATCTAGTATCAACAAGTAAATGGCCAAACAAGTTGATTATTTAGTTGGATATATAAATATATATATATATGAATCTACAACTTGCGAATTGATTATCAAGTTATAAGTGCAAGTTGATTATATTAGGTTGTTATCTAATAAACTCGGAGTTATGATGGTTTTGTCGGATTCGGATTAAATCCATAAGTGAATGCTGAAGAATGGATTGGAAAAAATTATAAAAAGTGTCAAATATGTCACCCTAAGTCATGTCAGACCAAGTGTTGTCTAAGCGGCTCATTTCGTAGTTATGTGTTTTAACCCGATTACTCAAAAGCCTACCCAAACGTACCCCTTTTCCCTTTACTTGGCAACTAAACAAAAGAATATTTTTTACCTTATTGGGTCGTTGGAATTTGTCTAAAGTTTTTGGAAGATTTTTGTTAATTGACTACTTACCTTGTTGACTTGGCTGCCTTTTCCATTAAAAGGCTGAATTTGTCTCCTTTCAAAGACTACCACTGAGAGAAACCAACCGAGACACTGCCTTGATATTTTCTAGATCGGAAGAGCACACGTCTGAGTGCTTTGTGTGGGTTTGTTTAAGTGTTGCCATTAGTGGTCTTGGTTTTGGTGACTGCTGATGCTTGAAATCTGAGCCCTGATCGAGTCACTCAATTCCACCATCTTCTGGCCGGCATTTGGAGTAGAAGATTTTATATTTTTATGGCTTTGTTGTTCTTCTTTATTTTTAGCCAAAGTTTTCATTGTAGTTAATACATATTGATCGGAAGAGCGTCGTGTAGGGTTGTAACCCGACAGAATATTATCAAGTTAGAGGTGTAAATTGATTATGAGTGCAAATTCAGGCGGATTATTGTATGACTAATAATGTTACCATCACATATTTTTCTTTTTACACCACATTATATACCCACCACAATTAAAAAACAATTCTCATAATTACACCATAAAAAATTTCACTAACATCTCCCTAATTTATAATCATTTAATAAAATTAAGTTAAATAATAAAATAGATGAAAATACTCCGATCTCGACACAATTAATTCACTTCGCCAATTCAAACCGTTTAGAAGGTGATCGTCGCACGGATTCACTTTGGAAGATATCCGTCCAAAAGTGTTATTTATTATGATTTTTGATATAAAATCCCAATATCAATCCTTTTCTTGCTTTATTGGTCGCAGACAAAACGCGTTGAATGGATTATGAAGTAGTTTTTCGTACTAAAATTTTTCTGAGAAAGAGTACCAGAAAGAAGATTTGTGAGCAAATTTCGATTGAAAATTTTAATTTTTTGATATTATAAAAGGGAAGTGAACAGTTGAATAAGGGTCAAGCAGACTATTAGCATGCTATTATATCACATGGGGATGAAGCACGTAGTGGCCCCCCCAACCCCAAATAATTGGCGGGGGTGGGAACATGTTTTGGTTGCCTCACTGAGAAACCCGTTTGATTAAAAAATATATATATATATATATATTATTTTTTTTAAAAAAAAAAACCCACAAGCTATTAACAATCCCGTGACTCGAGCATGTGACGTCTAACAATTTATTTACTTCTCTCCCTTTTTAAAGGGGAGTTTGTTTACTTCCTTTTAAATTGTATATTTCTTTAAAAAAATTCTAAAAATAGAGTAGTTAAAGGGGTTTTCTCCGCCCCCAATTCAAACAGGGTTTGGGGTGGAGACGGACGGGGGAAAAGTAAACAGAGCAGGTGAATGGATGGTAAAGCTGACCCTGCTCGCCGGTTGTTATTCTTACGTGGAACATACCTTTTATTTATTTATTTGTTTGGAGGGGGTGGGAGTGAAGTATGGGTCACCGTTTTTGTTTTCTAGGACGAGAGGTAAACTCACCCTCATTTTTATGGCGAACCCATTTGGCAACTCCATAAATTTAACTGCTTATATAGATCTGAATGCTATAGTGTCAATTTTGTTGATCTTTGGATACGCTAGATAGATATATGTCATATTGTTTACAATTCCCCTTAATTCTATTTATCTCTCTCCCCCATTTTTCATCATTTGATTTTAAGTGTAATTGAACTGACAAAATTCCGTTGTTTGTTGAATCAGCTGTATACCGTGATTTGAATTAATGTTATCATTTACGTATCAAAAAAAAAAAAAAAAGCCTCCCATCGAATTATCCATTGTGAGGTTCTAACATCAATACCCGAATTTCCATTTCTCTTCGACATGATAACAAAATTAAAGGAGCCGTTGAACTATATTGTTATTTTGTATTTGACCCAGTAGCCAACCTTCTCTCTCTCCATTTTATCTTTTCCTCTTGGACAAGAATCATGGTGACAAATCCCTCTTTCAATATTCAAACTGCATGATTGTTGTGTTGAAGGATGTATTAGAAGCTTTGAGGTTTCATTCTAGAAAATAGATATTAATTAGAAGTCAATCAAGCTATACATGAGTATTGTGGTGTAGTAAATGTAAAATAGGGTTCTTCTTAATGTTCGATGTAAAAATATGGATATAAATTAGGTTTCATCTTGTGGTGTACCCCAAAAAATATAGATATTCATAAGTGGTTATTAAGTTATTTAACCCATGACTTTTTAGTAACTAAGAAAAGAACTAAAAATCATAGTTTATAGTTAGTAAAAGTGGTGATGTAGATATAAGCTCCCTTTTTTAAATTTGTAGTTTATAATTGATAGAAACTAAACATATATGTCGCCAATTTAAGTTACTTGAAAATTATAATTGTAATTTTTCTTAATTTTTCTTGTATAAATGAATATATATTAATAATTATGATTATTTTATAGATGACTGCTTTTATGTATTATTAATTTATATAATATTTATGCTATATGACTTTATTGGTTTCGAATAATAAATATTTTCAGAGTACACGACACTTTCCAATTAGCAATTATTTTGTACAATGTCATTTATCTAAATTAGTGCCAAAAAAATAAAATGATATTCATTTGAGTTAACGATAACAATTGGCTTAAAATTTGTTGCAAACTATAGTTATCTTAAGATAACAAACAAAAAATTAAGTTATAGCTTGGTTGATGTTAATTCATTATTCCTTATTGGATAATGTAATCTTATAAAATTTCACCACAAAAAATAATAATAATAAAATTTTGATATTATTTATTTTTTAAATAATTTGATATTTATTTTTCCAGTGCAATGCACGAGCGAGAATCTATTTTTTCTATAAATATTGATCAAGTTTCAAAGATGGAGCCTAATATTTAGAGCATCTATATCGGTATTATTAAATTAACTTGTTAGTAAAATTGTTAGTTCACATATCAAAAAGTTATCTACAATGGTAATGTTAAGAAAATTGTTAAAAAAATATTTTTTTTAGTTGTTAAATTTGTAGTTAACTGTAACAACAATTTTAACAATGTTGCTATATTTTAATGTTTTTGAAAAATTCTTTTTTATTTATTTGATAAGGTTTGACCAATAGCTTTTGAAAATAATGTGACACGTTTAAACTTGAGTAGATTTTAATAATTTTATTTAACAGATTTAATACGACACTTTAATAGTTATTAAATTTAATTTGTATATGTGATTTTTAACAATAATTTAAAATATAGTTTTTATTTATATGGATAACTTTAACGGTATCAATATAAATACGTGATTACTCTTACATAGAAGTCAACTAGGAGAAAACTACCCCACACGACTCATTCTTACTTTCCCGCCATTTCAGCAACAAAATTTCTCCCCAACCTTTGCGCGGCCCCCACAAAACCGCAACATTTGCTGAGTTTCCCGACGAACCTCGCCCCACTTTCCGGCGACACCCCCTCCCAAAAGTCTGGTCCGCGGTTGGTTTTTTGCAGAAGAAACAACGTGACTTTTCCCACATTAAGACATTGGACCCATAAAAATACATGTCCATTTCCTGAACAACGAGATTTGTTTACATAAATAGTAAGAATATTTTATTTATATAAATAGCAAGATTTGCAGCGGCTGTGGGACTTCGACGGACCCTTTTCCGGCGACGTTGACTGCCTTAGATGGAGGATATGGCCGGGCTCGGCTCTCGATCGACTAGAAGTGTGTGGTGGCTAAAATCCTCTTCTGATTTGGGGGTGGAGGATCTCTGCCAACAGGTGTTCTCCGGCGCGACTGTCGTCCGGTGCGTCTGCAGGGGGCTGGGGGCTGGAATCGACGGGAGAGAGGTTGGGCTACGGGGAGGGGCTGCCGGAATTCACGAGAAGCGGTGGTGGGTTGCTGTGCGATTTGGGGGTTTGGAATGGTGGTTAGCGTGGAATTGGGGGTTGCATTGTGAATCGGGGCCTTTTTCTTTTTTCTGTTTTCCCACCTTACTGGGCTGCCACATAGGAGATAAAACTCCAAAATTGGAACCTGCTCAGAATGATAGACGACCCACTACTGAGACCAGACGACTGAGAAATCGGGCTCGCCTTCTCGCCGCACGTCGCACGCCGCACGCCGGCGGCAAGATTATTCGCCGGTTGAGTGTGCCTGCCGGCGGTGGCGTCTTCTAGTCTTCCTTTCGTCCTTTGTCTTCGTATCTTCGTTGGCTTCGAGGTTCGAGCTCTAGCTTCTGCCAGCCCAGCGGTCTGCGGTCCTCCTTGAAGAATTAAAGTTTGAAATTTTGAAATTTGAAGGTAATTTCGAAGTTCTAACTTCTGATTCTAAGTTCTAATAGCCACTAAGTTAAGAAATTGAAATTTTTGATTTATTAGTTATTACTAATTCTGAATGGGCTAATCAATCTTAATTTTTATTATGCAAGAAGAGTAGAAGACGGTCATATAAACTGGGAAAGGTTTAAAATATTAGTAAATATCACCATCCCAACCTCCACGGCAGCTCTATACCCACCCACAAGGCCAACAGTTAGAAAATAAAATTCAAACAATTTAACTATGACAGCAGATGAATTCTGTATTTATAAACCAATATACTATCCACTATGATTGCTAAGCGGCACCATTCAAATTAAACTCGGCACCATTCTAAGTAGGACCTGTTTATTGAAGGGCCAGGAAGGATAGGAACTATCCAGCTCAATTAAGTAAGTTTGAAGGAGGAGTGGAGGACCTGTTTGTTGAAGCCTTGAAGGGGCAGGATAGGGATAGAGAAGAGAACACTGGTAAGCTTTTACTTCTATAAACTGTTAAGTGTTAACTATATTGTAATTATTGTTGAAAACTTGCAATCTTGTTTCTTGAATTTTGGATGTTGGATTTGAATGTTAAATTGTTAAGCTTTGGATGTTGAATTTTGGATGTCAAACTTTGCGGTCATTAGTGCTTTGATTGTTGATAGCTCACTAGTATGTTTTTGTAGTTGTTTATTGTTGGATTATTGATAGATTTAAGGGTTTAGATTTCAAAGGATAATTTTCTAATTCATACTATTGAACTTTGTGGAATTGTGTGTTTTAGTGCTTTGATTGTCGAAAGGGAGCTTGTTAACAAAATAGATATAGATTCTCTAATAGATGAATTTGCTAGAGTAAAAAATCGTCGAGTTTAACTTTTTAGTCTAATATTAGCTTTTGATTTGTTGAACATTTTTTTGTAATGTACCTGACTTTGTGAACTCTTTTGAAAAGTTTGTATTTATATAAATGGATTTTTGATATTTCGGTCCGGCTAGTGGTAGTTCTATAGTGTCAATTTTGTTAATCTTTGAGAGGATATGCTAGATAGATATATGTTTATTAATCAGTGGTTCTCTCTAGTTGATTTATAGAGATCGCCATTAAGAATATGAGTGAATATCAAAGCATTGTTCTTAGTAAAGTACTGCAAGGTTTTTAAAATGTTCTTTTGGTGATGCTGCTGAATGAATTGTGTTCTTGGGATTGGATTTTTTCAGTTCTGAAATTGTATAATATACTGGTCGGACTCATTAATCGAAAATTTCTAATCCTAATTTTACTGTGAACTTCTCTATTCTGCATATGAGAAATCTGAAGTTGAACAAGACCTCGAAGTGGCTAAAAGATGATTTCCTTTCTGCTTTATATTCTGGAATCTTGACAACAATATATGTTTGTCATCTTTGTCAGTTCTTTTTTTTTTGTGAGAAAAATGGGCTTATGGGGTCTCTGTTTCTCACTTACATTGAATCTTCTTGATACGTTTTGAGTTTCTTTCTATCTTGCTTCTGGCAAAATGCAGGGATGAGATCATCAAAATTACAGACTTTTTATGTTCATTAATCATTATGGAAAACTAACCAACAGCCCAAAATGTGAATATATGTTCTCAAGATTAACGAGTTTGGATAGACTGATGGTCTAGAAATATAGACATTGGCAGTGGTAATTTTTATCTCTTATTAAGTTTTACTTTTTATGTCTGATGAAATTATTAAGATATTGATTGTCTGTCAAATTATGGTTCTTTTTGTCTTGCCGATGTGCTACTGAAAGTGCTAATGGTAGCTCAGCTGCTTCTGGAAGAAAATAGCCATGCTTTGAAGAGAGAGATTGTTACATGAATCCTTCAATTTTTAAAGGTGATTAAGTATCCCGGATTTTTTTTTCTGATGGACCTGTCTTTGTGGTATCTTTTATTGGTGTTACGAGAGAGAATGAAATTTGAATGCATCAGGTGGTATTCTGGAGATTTACATTTCCAGTTAAGCTGATTAATTGAATTTAGGATTCCGATATGATGAGTTTCGGGTGTATTTTCTGATTGTATATGCTGTTGTGGGGTTCTTCGTCATGATATAATAGTTGGGTTGTTTGGGTTTGCAGATGCCAATTCAAGAGTTGCCAGCTAACTCTTCATTGCGGTGCCCAAGTAATGATGCAATAATCAGTTCACCAAAGGAACTCAACACTGATGGAAACTTTCAAGAACAATAATGATTAGAAACAAGAGGCTTCTTCTTTCAAGAATTACATTTGTACTATGTGACGTGTGATTTTTTTTGTTTGTTCATTGGGGTAGTGAATCTTTATACACACTTAAGTTTTTTGTTGATGACAAAAGTTTGAGTAAGTTATTTTATATCCTTAAGTTTTTGGTTTGAGTCTTGATATACATAGTGATTGTCTTCAGTGACAATAATTCAGGTGATTGTCCCCTACATCTTAATAATAAAATCATAAACAGAAGGTGCCAGAACAGAAAATCTTCATCATATATCTTTCAATATCTGTTCGCATTTTTCCTACATCTTCACAAAAAAATAAACAGCTTCCATATATGATTTGTCGTCGTCACAGCCCATTTCCCCCAACAAATCAAACAAAGCATCATAACCTGCTACATACGATTCTTCCTCACAAATTTGGATAATGGAAGATACAATATCAAGATCTGGATACCAACCACACAACATGTGATTATTGTCCGAGCATACAATCAGAAAGGCATTCTGTAAGCAAGATATGGCCTTGAAAATCCTCCTCTCTCTAACGTAGTGTCGTGCAACGAACAGTAAAGTCATAAAATAGGGTTTAATTCCAAATTCATTCATTTGGTCAATTAGCATTTCAACTTTTGCTGAAAGCCCTTCCTCTGCGCATACATTCAATAGGAGATTTGGTTTGAATGTTTTATCTTCGCCATTCCATTCATTAAGGATCTTTTCAAATTATTGTACATATCAGCCATTTTGGAGAACTCGACCACATAGGCTGATTCAAGGGTAGCGTCGAGCTGTGCCTTCTTAAACACTTGTTCCAAAGATTCTTGAGATTGGCAGCATGACATCCAAATAAAATAGGAACGGCAATCTAGTAATGTGTTTTCCTCTCTCATCATTGAGACCATTAACTGGACTTTGTCGTACAGTCCAATCTCCTCATATAATACCATCATCGTATTGAATGAAGCTGCATCAATAGCATAACCTCGTTTTCTCATTTTATCGAAAAGTGATTCAGCTTTTATCCTCATTCCGTTCAACACATAACTCATCAATAGAGCAGTATATAACCTTTTGTCCTGCAATGCATCCGGCAATTTCTTCAAGTAAAGTTGAGCTTCTGTAGTTCCATGCGCTAGAGCAATCAGATACAACTTCTTGGCATTATCATCTGGAGTCATTTTATAATATTCTTCTCCCCTTTTTACTCATCCACTCATAGACCTGCAGAGTATACATTAACGATTTAATGGCCAAATATTGCAGTACCCAAGAATAAAAGCTTTCCCAAGATTCAGATAAAAATCTAATCTAGTTTCTTCAAGATCAAACAAGATTCTGAAAATGTAGGAAGCATGATAAGGAAATTGAAGTACAATAACCTCTGTTCAGGGACACGAAACCAGCAGAAAGACAAAACATTGTAAAGGCAGCATGAACATATAGGAAAAAAACACAAAAAAATCTTTGGCAAAGATTCAAGATATGTTTCTTGTTATCATCCAATACGGCCTGTAGAAGAAGTAGGCTTGAATTAGCTAACCACACATGTACACGCCTGCGTGTGTCCAAGTATTGTCATATGCAATTAGAAACTCCAACTACAGAAGTAATCAAACTGAGTATATTTGTATAGGGTGACTAGGGGAGATGTCATCAGCAGTAAAATCTAATCTTTTGACGCGACAGTAGATAGCCAAGCCTAAAGATGACGACATAATATTACCACTAACAAAGATATATAAGTTGCCCAAGAATCTTTTACAGGATAATAAGATTCTTCAATAATACAAATACCTGATCGATCTTCATTGGGGAAAAAAGACACACACACACACACACAATTTCGTAAATGTAAATAAAGAAAAAGAAAGCCAATAGAGGTGCAAAAATAAATAACTGGAATTTTACAATCAAATTAGCACTGTAAACATGCTCTTGTTTCCTATTTTTACCTCAAGAGCATCTTCGAAACTGTGATGACCCATATAAGGCCGTGCCAGGCGAGAAAGAACCAATTTTGAGAGTTTTTGCCCCTTGGCTTTCAACTGTTTCAATGTAGAGGAAACAGAGTCAATTCCTGGGCTGGCCATCATGGATTCTCTTATCTTGAGAAGAAGATCAGTTTCTTCATTGTTACCTCGACGTTCAAAAAAAGGGGGAATTTCATCTAAAAAATCAGCACATAAAGCTCCAGCATCCCAGTGACGATAGTTGCTTGCACACCAGTCAGCTTCAGTTAAAGGGTATTCACCTCGGTAACTTTGCATAAGAGCAAGACTAAGACAGCAGTCAGCTTCAGTTAGGACCACGAATAAGACCAAAGATGTTGAGGGGAACAAAAGGAAAGAAGGGAGGGATTAACCTATTTGAGATCGGAAGAGTACAGATGCGTTTACAGAAAGAGTATGAAATTACAATTTCATCACATATTTGTACTAAAAGAAAGAGAAAATATATAGATAAAATTATAATTTTGCTCCCTATCTGTAAACCTATTTATACACTCGTATGTACGTGTAGCATTACTCGGAAACCTCCTAAGATCTCTAGGTTTCAATAGATTAGCCTAACTTCTTAACTAAAACATTCTAAGATTTAATAAATACTTTAATAATTGCTTAGTGGACTTATCTCTCATTTACACGGTGTATGGAATCTTGGTTTAATGCGTTTAACAATGTATCTCCCATAAAGATCCCATAATAGTGCGCTGCAACAGTAAGCTAAAAAAAATCGGAGAATTAATAAAGATCACATAACAAATTTTGAGAAGCAATGAAAAAAAAGAAACTTTAGCTTATATACTGGCTCTATAGAAAAAGATCATAACTATATTGTGAGTAAAATCGAATAATTGTTTCCATCGCAGTTAAAGAAATAGTTTGTGATGTTATATTCAAGGGCACAATAGCTAGCAATTTTTAGGCATTTAAACATTTTATTTTTGTATTAAAAATACAAGTGTCAAAACAAGATTTTGAGTTTGAGTTTATATATCTTTCTCTAAAATTCCTCCAGGTATTAAAAACAATTGTTGTAATATTTTTAAAATTACATAATATGCCTTCAAAATAATTACATGTTGAGCCATGAAGATCTTTATTGTATATAAGTGAAAATTTTTTAGTACTCACGGCAAGTACTGTTACACACTGACTGTGAGTGTCATATGCAGATCGGAAGAGCGTCGTGTAGGAATTGAAAATAAATGTGCCTAGTAAAATCTAGTAAATTTATCCTTTTGATACTTTAGTCTTCGTCTTCAGTGCATGTGTACATTAGTCCTCAAAGTCGTTAAATCTTAAACCTTTGATCCTTTTTTCTTCCACAAGCAATTCCGTTTGGCTTCAAAGCGATATTAAAGGAGAACAAACTAGTTTTAATCGAAATCCATCAAATACTACGATAAATTCTTAATTTTTAGGCCTAAATAAGTGTGAAGATGTACATAAAATTTGATAATACTTTTTGATATCGTGAAATAATTTATCTTCTAATTCATCTTAATTCTTCTCAATTGAGTATGTACTATTTAATTAGTTAGTATAATAAAGAGTATCTGAACAATACCTGATTCCGCAATCCCTTCTCTTTGCCTTAATTAATTGCAAAATATAAGCCTACGTCTCATGACTCGACTTTCAGTGTACTTTTCCTATGAAGGCAGATCGAGATTTGTGTATCGAGCCTGTCTATCAATTTTATTTTTTTAAAAAAATCGAAGTCATGAATGTTATTTTGCCATTATTATTATCATTAGAATGTTATTTTGCTTACTGTTGTACTGACTAGCTAGCTCAAGAAAATGATGTCCGAATTCTAGAATGTTATTTCAATGCCGACCAATTTTCATACACACACACATAGTATTTTCTCTGTACACATGTTGTTTTGTGTACGCCATAAGTTTGAGGGTGCTTATAACTTAGATGTGTGTTATTTATACACACAAACATGATAACATGTATGCATGCAATTAAAATAAGATTACTGCATTTTAAGTATTCAAATTAGTTTTTGTTATATGTACGCACTATTGCTACATTTAAATCAATAATAGGACTATATATTATAATTGATTGTATTGTACATAGTTATTAATTGCCAGATGTGTGTCATTTGTGCTCGCAGACATAACAACATGCATGTATGCAATCAAAATAAGATTTCTGCATTTTAAGTATTCAGATTAGTTTTTGCTCTATGTACGCACTATTGTTACATTTAAACCAATGATAGGACCGCGCATTATAATTTTTTTTTTTTGGGTAACACCCCATCACGAGCGCCTCAGAACCCCTGCCTTGGGGCCCTGTGGAGAAGGTAAATCGTGGAAAATTGACTTTGAAAAAGGGCCCAACTGGGTTCGAACCGGCGCATTATAATTGATTGTATTGTATGTGGTTATTAATTGTTAGATATGTGAGATTCCTTCTGCTCGATAATTTTTTAGAAGTGCTATTTATATATTTATTTACTAGTTACAGCACGTGCGTTGCACGTGTCGTAAAGTTAGTAGGAAATATATTTGTAAACAAAAAATTAAATATTGCTTCAAATAATTAACGGAGCGAAATTAAATGTGATATGCAGAAAATACTTTTCTGCGATGCTTCACTTTATAGCAATTGAATTACCATCAAAATCTGCAATTCTGAAATGTTATCTATAATATACCGCCCACTTGGAAATCAGAACGGCTACTGCGCTGTCATATGTTGTAATCTTTAAGAAAATGTTTAATTTATTTTCTTGTATTTCTAGCAGCAAATTTTTCTTTTATTTTTTTATTTTTTGTGTTTGGACATGTTTGGATATGCATTTCCATGAATACTTCTTGATTTAGTTTAAACTAGATCTTTTTGTTTTTGTAGTGTATTGATATTAGTTCTCGATCGATATATTTATGAGCTAATTAGTTGCAAGAAAAAAGAATATTTTATGGAAGAATTTGGGAAAAGGAGAAAAGAAAAGGAGCACAAAATGACAAAAAACATGGACGACGATTTCTAGTAGCAATTTTTTTTTTTTTTGGTGCTTGGACATGTTTGGATATGTATTTCCATGAATACTTCTTGATTTAGTTTGTAGTAGATCTTTTTATTTCCGTAATGTATCTATATTAGTCCCTAATCGATATATTTATGAGCTAATTAGTTGCTTAAATAAATTAGGAGAAAATTATATGGATATACAAAAAGGGATATAAAAAAAAAAGAGAACATTTCGTGGAATAGAGTTAAAGTCAAACCCATTATCGGTAACGTGTACAACGGAATTGTTATGTATATTAATTTTGAAGTTGAATAATTGGAGTATTTATTTGATCATAATATATGTATAATAAATTCATTCATTCACAAACGGAAAAAAAGAGGTGCACAAACGGATTCACAAACGACAAAAAGAAAACAAAAGAAAAAAAAGAGGCACAGACGGACAAATTAAGTGCAAGACTATGGGCCCCACTCTCACATTTATTATATAGTTATATTATATATAAAATAAATTCATTCATTCACAAACAGAAAAAAAGAAAAAAAAGAGGTGTACAAACGGATTAACAAACGGCGAAAAAAAGGAGGCGCAAACGGACAAAATAAGTGCAAGATAATGGGCCCCACTCCTCACATTTATTATGTAGTTATAGATATAGATTATAGATTATAGATATAGATTATTTATTTGTTGACGGAAGAAACCAGTCATTATTTCAGAAGCAAGTAAATTTATACTTTCAATAGAGAGAGTGAGAGAATTTATAATCAAATTTTATTACAATCAAAGTAATAATCGTACTTCTTATGAAGCCTGTCAAACACTATTGATCCCATGGACCCTAATTTTCCAATAATCTCTGGCCATATAAGCACCTAGCGGGGATTAAGACTATAGATTATCTGTTTGCAGAGACGGATTGACTAGTGAGCTGGAGCGAGCTCGAGCTCGGCTCTGCCCAAATATGAGCCCCAAGTAGCCCAAACTCAAACTTCTATTCCTTTAACAAAAATTCTAGGGAGATATGAAAAATAGACATTATTAAGTGACATTCTTATGTGGCATACTTGTATTGGATGATGAAAAAATAGTCATGTAATCATCACCTAATGGATGTGTGCCACATAAGAATGTTACATATTAATGTCACTTCTACATGTCTCCATAAAATTGCTCTTCCTTTAATACTTTAGTTAACTAACCACCAAAATTAAATCTAACTTTTCATTCACCCAAAACAAGTCCAATCCATAACAATCTTCATGATATATTGTTATTTGTTGTGTTTAAATCCCCTAAATAAATAGGTAAGTATGTGATATTATGTTAAAAAGTTTATTTTTACACTTGAGTTAGTGAATTACAGGCAAAAATCTAAGAAGAAGTCAAGTTGGGTAAATTTGGACCAATGGAGCATGTGTTACAAAGTTTGAGGGCCAAAATGAACGAAACAAAGAGTTGAAGGACAGAAATTGGGGCACCGGATGGCATATGGCCGTATGGACGAGCCATGCAGCCGCATGCACGGACAGAAAATGGGCAGAAACTAATGCGGCCATCGTGCGGCCTCGTGTATGGCCGCATGCGTGAGAAGGGAACACGGAACATTCCATGCGCCCGCATGGGTATCCCATCCGGCCGCATGTGGCAACGGCAGAAAAGCAGAATGTTTCATGAAGACCCATGTGGCCACATGGGTATATCATGTGCCCGCATGTTGCAACCAGAAGATGGACAGAAGCTTGGCTAAGAGGACCATGCGACCGCATGTTCATGTCATGCGCCCGCATAGGTGGAATTCGCGGAATTTCTTTAGTTTCCTATTTTAGTTGAAACTCTTTTAGTGGCCAACTTAGTACACGATTTTTACCTTGTTCTTATTATTTGAAAGACCTTATAAAAGGGTCTAACCTAGTATTGCGAAAGAACTTCATATATACATTTACTCTACATAAAAATACTTTGTTCTCTCGAGAAGTTTGCTTTGGGATTTGGAGAAAAGTTTTGGGTTGAAGGAATATTGGTGCAATCATCTTTTTCTCCAGCTTTATTCATCAAAACCTGATGATGTATTCTTGCTCTTGTATGCTTAATTTTATCTATTCAATGAGTAACTAAACATCTTTTCTTGAGACGAGCAATGTAACCCCTTTGTAAAACCTAGTTATATGTTTGTTTATTCAAATTGTTAAATTGGGTTCTAGTTAATTCTTTGTCGTTGATTTGAATTGTTTTCTCTTATTAGAGCTCGATAGGTGGATGTTTATTGGTTTGTGTTGAACTCGAGAGAGGAATGCATGAATTAGAATTAAACGATAGAGAACATTAATTTGGACAAGACAAAGAGATTTGTTTGTGGTTGGTGAGGTCACGTAGATTGAACTTCGGGGATGTTTACATGAGTTTCTTGTTGTTAATGCACTTAAGAGGGCTGTTAATGCGCTCACTTAGAGATAGGTGACGGGGCCTAATTTAGTAGGATTAACTAGCTTCGAGAGGGGTAGTTAATTAATCACATGAAACTCGATCGTTAACTATGATTGATTTTTATTGAATAGATGAATCAATGGTGGTGAAATTATGAGTCCCAAGTTCCCAAAATTCTTGAGAAAACGATCACACTCAACTTCATATTTTTAATTGCTTAATTTCTTTAGTTATGCTTTTATTTAGTTTAATCTTAAAAAGAACTCTGAATTTCGATTGTTTCAACTAAAGCGTGAATTGGATTCTCGGAACTTAAATCATTTCTCGTGGGAACGATAACCCGGACTCCTTGTCCATTATATTACTTGTTACACTTGCGGACTAGACACACACATTTCAAATGAACACTTCACAAATACAAAATAAAACAAATTTTTCTAAAAAAGGAAAAATCAGACAAACGGGCTGACGTGAAGAAAAACTATAGAAAAAATCCCAATTTTGCAATAGATCGGTTTCAACATGGATTTTGAAGTTCCACATTGGTAATTACGAGTAGCTCGCCCCCCCAAAGTTCAGATAGTAAATAGCTATTAAAGTTATTATAAATGCTTGTGATTTATGTATTTAGGGGAATATCGCTATATTTTATGTTTGTTTTATGTTAATTTAGAAAGGAGAGTGTCAAATTTTTTTAAAAATTTTTATGTATCCTAATATTTCTAGTGTAATTTCATTTCCAACAATTTATGATATGATAAAAAGAAAATTTCAGGTGCAGCCCCCAAGATTCCAAACCCTAGTTATATTTTTCTCTAAATTCATTGCGATCTTACATAAAATTCTGCTTCCATCCCTTTGTGTGTACACACCCTAAAATTGTTTTTTTTTTTTTTTGAAACACACACGCTAAAATTGTTATGTATATACAAACTAGAAACTATTTAGTCCAGAAATAAAAAGAATATCTGATCATTTTCAATTGCCAGTACAAACAAGCAAGCAAAGAGTTTGGTTGGATTTTACGATTTTGCGGTTTTTTATATTCAAGCCTAACTAATACCATTGATCACACAGGACTGACGATGAATACTCCTCTCAATGCAAGGAGGGACGCATTAATGACCTGGACCGTGTTGTAACTCAGCCAAGCCCAAATATATTTATATATATATATATATATATGCAAAAAATAATTATTTTCTTTTAAAGGCCCAAGTATAATTTTTAAGTTGTCCAAAAGAAGTTAACTCGGTCCAGGCCAAAGCCTAAACTCAAACCTTTTTTTATTTAATTCATTAGTTAGCCCAATACCAAAAACAAAATTAAGTTTTTTTTGCCCAAAACAAATGAAAAACGGAAGCAATTTGTAGACATATCTAGTTAGCCCAATATCAAAAATAAATTGAAGTTTACTTGTCATCCAAGTTTACTTATCTATTTTATAATATATCTAAGAGAATGGAGAGTCATTTATCTCCTGTGCTACAATATCTACTTATTTTTTTGACATTAATGGATAAATAGTGGTTAAAGTTATTATATATGCTTGTAATTTGTGTATTTGGAAGAATATTATTATATTTTAGGTTTTGTTTAAGCTAATTTACAAAGGAAACTATGTCAAAAAATTTTTAAAATTTTTATCTATTCTAACATTTCTAGTGCGATTTTATTTTCAAAAATTTATAGTATAAAAAAATTTTATGGGTAGCTTCGGTTGTTCTTTCTTTAAATCCAACTCGGTCATATAAAAAATCCTAGGTCCTTCCTGTCTCAGTGTTCCCGTTTTGTAAACACATTATAAATTTTGCCAGATGGGAAGCTCAAGTAATCATTATAAGTTTTTAGTCCGAAAATGTGTAACTAGTGTAAATTCGATTCGGACAAGGAAGATTAATTAATTTAATTAGTCTAACAATGTTTTTCTATGTTTTTGTAAAAAAAAATTTTTTCTTTTTAATTTTAATTTAATACTACGTGTAATATTGTATGACTACTAAAAAATAATAATATAATTGTTATAAAAGACAAATTTTTAAGGAATATCTCAACGAAAAGGAAAGTAAAGGAGATGAAATTTTCATTTCTTTATTGATTGATAATGAAAATTAAGCATACAAACACCTTTATTTATAGATCAATGAGGGGACAAAATGGTCATAAAAATTTGTTATTATATCATAATAGGGTGGTTATATTGACATCATATCTTTTACTAACAACACCACATTTTAATTATACTCGTCATCATTTATGTTTTTAAGTCTTTACACTTCAATTATTAACTTATATTTGTCATATTTTTATTTTTAATATCTTATTATCATGAAATCTTGTATCAAATGATATCTTAATTCTAAAAATCTCATTGCGGGAATTGCTTAAAATTTTTAAATAAACAAAGTATAATTTCTAATGATACATAACTACGTATTTTCAAATGATTTTAAGATAGACAAATCAAATTTTTAAAATGTATTCGATCATTAAGAATATAGAATGATATTTAAATCAAAACTTCAAGAAAAAAATATAATAGAAACTTTTAGAGGCTTAAATACTATAAGAAACAATGATTAGGAGTGTTCACATTAATAAAAATATAGTGTGTTTAGTAAAATGAGTGGTGTAGATATAATTAGCCATCATAATAATATAATAAGGCTAGTTATATTGACATCGCACTTTTGTCAAGGCTAATTATATTGTGACCACACTTTTTTGTTAATCTCACCACAGTTTTTTTATATTTCATTAAATATTCACAATTAAATGAAATAAAGACCCATCTCTGTTTTAAAACTTGTAGATATTATTTTCCCTTCTTTTTTAGCTTTTCCCCCTTTCTCAAGTATACACCACAAACCTTAATTAAACCCAACAAATCCATTTTATAATAAAGGTTCATAAGCATCAAAACCAAAATTTCCATCCACATGTTCTTCCTCACAAAAATTAATGCTGGAAACAACCGTATTCAAGGCTTGCAACCAATAAATTGAAGCCTATTACGATTTAGGATAGTATATCATAGTAAAACAAATTAAGTGGAGGGATCAATTTAATTTTTTTATCTCCCAAGGAAAGCAAAGATTGTTGAATAGTTCATTAATATTTTACACGAACTAGTATAGCATCAGTGCGATGCACGGAAAGAATAATGTTAAAAAATATAAAAACATGAATGTTCATCAGCAGAAACAATTAGACTAATAAATTCATTAATTGAACTAGTTTCCTATATTCAATGGACCAATCAAGTTACATGGCATGGGTATAAGTCCTTACTTATTAAATATAGCGTCCCATCTTAACCTTGTATTAGTCAAACTCCATGCTTGATCTATGACTTGACTCTTTGCATTCTGAATATCTTTGAAATTTCAGAAATTTTCATCTTATATGATTTTGAAATTCAAACTTATGAAAACGGAAACTCGTCTGAAAGAAGAATAAATAATTGTGAGAAATTTATTAGAGGTCGATTTTGTGACAAACAAATCTAAATGCACAAACCTCTTAAGTTTCCAATTTCCTACTCATTATGATAAAACATTAAAAAAAATTTTAAGGAAAAAAAACTAACTTTATAAGCTTTGCGTGTTTCCAGTGAGAATGAGGCGAAAATCTCCCTAAAAAGTTATTGATATTCAAGTAGAGATTATTGAGGCGAACTACGTTCACAATAGCCTTCTAAAATTATAGTGCAAGTACAAACTTGTAACTCTACCAAGCACCATTGACAATGTTCGGCAAGCCCTTCTACTTCAAAAAATATATATATAAGCCGCCTAACATTTCTCATTATCGTTTGATTGCATTTGTTTTTCATAAAAAATATCAAATTCAAGTAAAGATCATTGAGGCGACCCAAGTTCACAATAGCCGTCTAAAGTTTAGTGCATGTGTAAACTTTCCAAGTGTTTAAGTCTACCAACCACATTTAGCAACGTTTCGGCGAGCCTTTCTCTTTACTAAAAAGATATATGACACTTAACATTTCTCCTTACATGCATTTTTCATAAATTTATAGCGTATTTGATTGCATTTGTTTTTAATGAAAAATATCAAATTTATGGAAAAAAATTCAATATTTATGAGTTTCTTTGAGAAATGGAATTTTAAGTTTCATGGAAAGGAAAACATAGGAAAATAGGCAAAACATGATGTTAACAGTTATCTTACAGCACCAGTCAAATGCAAAAAATATGGTAGAAACTACACTTGATTTAGATTAATATAATATTGATACAAATTTTAAGTTAATTAGAATTAGAGGGTATTATTATCTTTTTAAGTAAAAAAAAAAAGTTAGATCACGTAAAAAATTTGAGATTTGAAATTGAAATTGTCTAGCTTAAAAGGTTACGATTAAATTCATAGTTAAATTGCGCAAATTAGCCATTTTAAAATAAAAAGAATAAAATAATAAAAAACAAAATATGACATCAACCATAACGTCAATGGTTTGGATATAGAATTTGAGGGTATTATTATCTTTTTAATTAAAAAAACTAGATATCGTAAAAAAATGTGAGATTTGATATTGAAATTGTCAAGTTTAAAAGGTTATGATTAAATTCATAGTTAATTTGCGCAAATTAGTCATTTTAAAATAAAAAGAATAAAATAATAAAAAACAAAATATGACATCAATCATGACATCAGCGATTTGGGTAGGAAAACTTGTTTAGACTACTTTTAATTTAGATATATATAGATTATAGATAAGAGCCGAATGAAGATGTAAACCATACATTAGGTCTAATTACTACATAATTCTATATAATATTAGGTAAAATTGCATATTCCAAATGTTTTTAGGGTGTGAAAATTCTCAAATATGTTTATAGATTGAAGTTGAAAAATCAAAATTACTTGGAATAACCCTTTTTTTTTTTTTTATACATGGGGATATAGCAGAGCGGAGGGAAATTCAAGGAGGAGCAGGTGTAGTTGAAACCCGAGACCTCATACTTGGAATGTAAACATTATAACCACTAGAGCACAATTCGAACCACTTGGAACAACTAAGAGTTAAAGAACAAATTAATTAATGAGAACGTATGCAACAATTCCACCGAAATTCTACGCTGTAGTTTCATCAGATCTATAGAACACGTAAGGTTCAGTGAACACAAATTTAATGATTTTTTTTCTCTCTCTTATTTGTATATATATTATTTCCTATTATCATGATTATATAACCTAGTGAAGAAACAAGATGTAATTTCCATTGCCAATTTTCAATTCATGTTCCTCAGAAGATTCAATAGATTCCTGCAACAAGATCGTCATTTTATTTGCCTGGAATTTGTGAAATAGAATGAATTGATCCTGGTGTGCAATATTTTTTTAATCTATTTATTGTTTAATTAAATTATTAAAAAGTTAGGGAGATGTTTGTAAAATAGTTATTGGTGTAGTTATAAAAATCATTTTTTAATTGTGGTGGGCATATAATGTGATGCAAGAAGAATAAAAGGTGGTGGTAATTAATATATATATATATATATAATTGGCATTTTGTTAATCTCATCACTTTTTTTTTCACTATTTATCGGAACGTGCAACTTTACTTACTAGTTATCAGAAGTGCAATGCATATTGTATGTCATAATGAATATATTTCAGATATATAATTTTCATTAGAATATTTAATTACGAAAGTACTTTTTCTATATATAATTTTTTTTATCAATATTACACTTTTTTTTTTGGCTTTTGTCATTTCATTTGACTAACACTTTTGTTTGCATTGAAACTCTGTGTGAGAGCACATGCAATATATAATTATTCATATGAGAAAACATGTTCCGGAAGATATATTCCACATGAGATACAGTTTGTCTTTATGTCTTGTTGGTAGCTGTGTATCAGTAGCAAATATGAATTGTAGGGAACCACTCAATGATTATTAAAAGCGACGCTCTTCCGATCTATTTTGAATTTGGACATAAAAAAGATATTCATACCATTTATCTACACGGAAAAGGCTGTGATTATTATAACCTTTATGAAGGTTATAAAAGGGGAGGGCGGCCACTGCCCTCCGCATTCGGTCCCCTCTCATCCAGTTAAATAACTCCAAATGGGATGAAATTTTGTGTGAAGCTAGACCAATATGTGAACTTTCAATCCCCAAAAGATAGCTCCGTAAAAGTTCTCTTACATGCGTGCTATACATTGTTACAATTGCCACTGCACTGTGGTGTTCTTGCTGGCTACCAACTACGTCCCCTCCCCATTTGACCTATTTCAGCTCCCTTTGGCATGAAATTTGAGTATGATTCCGTATACATTGTGTAGTTTTATATGTCCAAAGATGGCTCGTTAAAAGTTGTCAATTTGAGCGAGTTACTTGGTGTGGAATTATGGTTGTTGTCAACTAACTTTGCCTTATCTCGTTGACTTGTTTCCTTCCGTTATTAAATGTACTCATGCTTAAATACAGATATTGAAACTGCAAGGACAAGGAAATCAAATCAAACTAAAGTGCTCGGTGTTTGGATCAAATTTTCCCCAGAAGTCTTCAATGAATACTTGGGATTAGACAACTCTGATGCAATCCTAGTAGACGAGTCTGGTTTGTCCTGCAGTGACAAGGATCTTGCTCATTTTCTATGCGGGACGGGACCACCTGCGACGTCTAAGGTGTAACGGCTCTATCACAATAGAGACTTGTGTGATGAAGCGTGGTACTTGCACCACTTTGTTGCCTCGAATATCAAGCCAACATCCAACAAGACCGTGGCCAATTCCACTCGAGGCCGACTTTTATATCATATGTGGCTCAGATAGAAGTTTGACTTAGGGGAGCATATATACAATCAAATTCGGGACTTGGGGGTTGGTAAAGTTAAAAGCAAGAGGCTTATTTTCCAGTGCGTGATTATTGGTATTTGCATCGCCGCTGGTGTACGGCCGATCTCTCATGAAACTCTTGCTCACTGCGACCCCCTCTGCAAAGTGTCACGGGAAATTGTAGATCTGCGAGAGCGGCAGGGGACTGCGGAAGACTTGCTTAGACAGCTTTTGACAATCTTGTCTTCTATGGCTCGCACTCAGACTGGGCCCATCAGTCCCACTTCCCTCGGTCCATGATGCTCTGCTGTAGATCCCTCATCAACCATACCCCCAGGGAGTTTCTATACTTTTACTCCCTACTTTTTTTTTGCTATTTTTGCTTCACATTGCGGACAATGTAGAAATTAAGTGTGGGGGAGGTGTTTAATTGCGTTTACTCTATTTAGCTGATGCATATTTTTTATATCTCTTGGTCTGTATTTTAAACCTGCAATGTCATAGTGGAATTGTGTAGTTCAATCTTATTGTTTGTCATGTGTTGTGTTTTATGTTTAGTTGTGTTTCATGTTTAGTAGTTTATGTGTTAAGTAATATTCGAGAAAATTTTCAGAGTCGGAAACTTTTTGATCAACGTGTTATCTTTTGTTAAAAGAAAAAAAGAAAAAAGTAAAGTATTATATTTGTTGAACATATGAGAGAGCAACTCATGATTGTAAAGCATTGGATTTTATTAGAGTAATGCTTTGTTGGAATTAGAATCTTAAGCAATGCGAGAAAAACAAAAAAAAATAGTTAAATTGGAGAGATAGATCAATGCAATTTGCCCAGAGAGATTCATAACACGATTGAATTAGTGAACTCGCACCTTCTATTTATTTGGTTTGTCTGAAATTGGTTATGACTGGATTAGGTTGACAAATTTAACCTGGTGAGATCTTTGAGCCCTTGACTGACACATCTTATTCAATCTCACTTTCTTTGTTCTTGTGTGACATTCATCTATGTGTTTGTTTCTCTAGAACTTGCTCTATTTCTCTTTAAGGCTGCATTGATACGTACATGACATGAATATGATTAAGGCACTCTTTCTTGATTAACCACTTTAGCCAAAAAGCCTACCTTGTCAATTAATTATCTTTTGCATAACCCCTTTGAGCCTTATAGCCTATTTTTCTTTCTTTAAACCCCTTAATACTAGTCTTGAGCAAAAAATAATGAATATTCTTACCTTACCAATGGACTAGTGAATTGTTGGTTAATTTTGTTGCATGGGGTGGAAAAGAAGTAAGTGTGGGGGAATGTTTCTATTGATAAGGGCATGATGAAGAAAAAAATGAGAGAGCAATATCTCGGTTGGTGTGGTTAAATCTGTACTAAGATGGAAGAGTGAAAAAAGAAAAAACAATGACTTATGAAAATCGATTTGAAAAAAAAAACAGAGAAAAAGAATTGGTGAAAGAAGTTGAGAAGAAGGGTTGATGTTTGTTGAATTCGAGAGATGAATTACCTTCAGAGATTGGGACATGTTACTGAAAAGGTGATGTTAGAGGTTCTGAAAGATGAAAGAGTAGTGGTTTCACATGATGAAAGTGCTCTAATATTATCAATTTGTGTTCCACTAGCTCCAACGGCTTATTATCAATTTGTGTCCCACCTTAACCCTTAGCCCCATTACAACCCTTCAAAGACCTTATGATTTGTGTCATGCATGCGCAACTGAGTGGTGGAGAATGAGAAATTTTGCAAACCTATGGTAGAACTTTCCTGTAGATAGAATCTTGAGTGTAAACACTTTTTTACCTTTAAACACTTGAGCGAAGAGTGAACCTATCCGTGAGGGTCGACCTATCTGGGTTGTGCCATTCCAGGTAAAGGCTTGTCTCATGATTCTAGCGGTTGCTTGAGGGCACTTGTTCAGACATTTTATGAGTTTTGAAAGGTTAACCTGTACTTGAGAGAAAAACAGAGTGATAACTTCTCATAACTCTTGCATTACTTGGGAGACTTTTATTAAGCAGGTTTACTCCGAACTGATTATAAGAAAGGTGATTGTGAGTTGTTGTCTCGTATGCGATGAAAGTTGAAGTCTGTGTGTTTGCTTTTTGTTTTTATTTTGTTCATTATTCAGGGACGAACAACGGTCCAAGTGTAGGGGAGTTTGATAGATTGTTATTTGTCGTGTTTGAATCCCCTAAATCTATAATTAAGTATGTGATATTATGTTAAAAAGTTTATTTTTAGCTTGAGTTAGTGAATTACAGGTAAAAATCCAATAAGAAGTCAAGTTGGGTAAATTTAGACCAATTGAGCACGAGTTACAAAGCTTGGGACCGAAACAAATGAAATAGAAAATTAGAGGACGAAAATTGGCGCGCCGGATGGCATGCGGCCATATGGGCTATCCACGCTGCCGCATGCGCGGACAGAATGTTTGGAGAAATCCCATGCTGCCTTTGTGTGGCCTGGCATGTGGCCGCAAGTATAGGACATGCGCCCGCATGCGGCGACGGCAGAAAGCAGAATGTTTGCATAAAGAGCATGTGGCCGCATGGGTATACCATGCACCCGCACGATGCAACCAGAAGATGGACGTTAACTTTGCTAAGAGACCCATACGGCCTCATGGGTACACCTAGTGATGGCAACGGGTCGGGTTCGGGGGCGGATTGACCCGACCCGACCCGACCCACGAAGGATTTTACCCGCCCCGCGACCCGCTAAAATTCGGGGCGGATCGGGTTAGGATTTCTGACCCATATAGCAACCAGTTTAGTATTTTTTAATATATTTTTTCTTTTTTTCTTAATTTTTCTATTTATTTTTAATTATTTTAATTTAAACGGGACGGGGCGGAGCGGTTCGGGTCGACCCCGACCCGCCTCGCCCCGCGACCTGATTAATCCATTTCTGACCTTCCCCGCTCAAAAAATTTTTGCCCCGTTCAGTTCGGGGCCCCACGGGTTCTCGGGCAGGTCGATTCAAATTGCCATCTCTAGGTACACCATGCGCCCGTATGGTGGAAATTCGCGATTTTTCTTAGTTTCCTTTTTTAGGTAGAACTCTTTGTCGCGACAGACCTATTACACGATTTTTACCTTTTTCTTATGATTTGATAGACCATATAAAAGGGGTCTAACGTAGTATTGAGGACATACCTTTTTCTTAAGAGGGTTGTTAACACACTCATTTAGAGATAGGTGACGGGGCCTAATTTAGTAGGATTAACTAGCTTCGAGAGGGGTAGTTAATTAATTACGTGAAACTCGATCGTTAACCAGGATTGATTTTTGTTGAATTAATGAATATGTAGCTAGGGAAATCAATGGTGGTGAAATTGTGAGTCCCAAGTTCACAAAATACTTGAGAAAACTTTCACACTCAACTTCACATTTTTAATTGCTTAATTTCATCAGTTTTACTTTTATTTAGTTTAATCTTAAATAAACTCCAAATTTCGATAATACTTGAGAAAACTTTCACACTCAACTTCACATTTTTAATTGCTTAATTTCATCAGTTTTACTTTTATTTAGTTTAATCTTAAATAAACTCCAAATTTCGATAATACTTGAGAAAACTTTCACACTCAACTTCACATTTTTAATTGCTTAATTTCATCAGTTTTACTTTTATTTAGTTTAATCTTAAATAAACTCCAAATTTCGATAATACTTGAGAAAACTTTCACACTCAACTTCACATTTTTAATTGCTTAATTTCATCAGTTTTACTTTTATTTAGTTTAATCTTAAATAAACTCCAAATTTCGATAATACTTGAGAAAACTTTCACACTCAACTTCACATTTTTAATTGCTTAATTTCATCAGTTTTACTTTTATTTAGTTTAATCTTAAATAAACTCCAAATTTCGATAATACTTGAGAAAACTTTCACACTCAACTTCACATTTTTAATTGCTTAATTTCATCAGTTTTACTTTTATTTAGTTTAATCTTAAATAAACTCCAAATTTCGATAATACTTGAGAAAACTTTCACACTCAACTTCACATTTTTAATTGCTTAATTTCATCAGTTTTACTTTTATTTAGTTTAATCTTAAATAAACTCCAAATTTCGATAATACTTGAGAAAACTTTCACACTCAACTTCACATTTTTAATTGCTTAATTTCATCAGTTTTACTTTTATTTAGTTTAATCTTAAATAAACTCCAAATTTCGATCGTTTCAACTAGAGCGTAAATTGGATTCTCAGTACTTAAATCATTTCTCGTGGGAACGATAACTCGGACTCGTTGTCCATTATATTACTTGTTCGACCCGTACACTTGCGAACTTGACAAACACATTTTAAACGAACACTTATACTTTGAGCAGTGGTGGACTATTTGCTAAGATTCAACTCAGATGAACTTTTGAGCATTAAGATAAGTGGTTGGGAAGAGGAAATTTCTTTTCTTTAATCAATGTTTACAAAATGATTCACTATGTATATACTACGTACCAAGCAAACTGCAATCTCAAAGTTTAGATGAGCTAAGTATGATTTTTCTTGACCAGTGGAGACCTGAATGCATTAGCTGACAAAGTTTGATTGTTTAAGTTGAGTGGTAAACGAGCTTGAATAATTATGAATTTCCCCAGTTGAATGCATAAACTAGTTACAGAAGAATCCCTGCAGATGGTGCAATTTTTGAATAGCTTACATTTGAATCTCTATGTCCAGGAAGGTCCACAAGTACACACTATTGGAAGACTGGTATTTCTATACTGAATTTGAAATGGCTATTGTGAATTTACCGGAACTTAATTCAAATAGGATATCACGTGCTTTACTTTTCCTCATATGAAGGAAAAGAATCTGCCAGTTATTATGTTTCATAAATACCTATTATGTTTAAACTTGTCATTGATGACCTATACTGTGTCATTTCTCTTGATTGTTGATAATAAAAGAGCAACCTTTTTGTTGCCTATTTATTGGGCTTGAAATGTCTGCATTTTCCATTTACTCTCTCTTCTTATTCCAAAGGTAATTTGCCCCTATGAAAATTGGTAGGCTTTGGTCTAGTCCATGAATCTTGGAAACAATGTTTGCTCATATTTTTATAAGTTTTTCTAGGTAGCTTAATATAAATCCCAAATTTTCAAATTTTAATATCAGCCACATATTCTCTACAAAGAAAATAAATCTTTACACTTCCCAATGATTTTTTTTTTTTTTTAAATTTCCACCACGCATTTTCCCAAAAAATCAACTTTCATAAATCAAATTTTACATAAAGCTAATAAGAACAAGCTCTTAATATTTTTGTGTTAACAATATGTCACAGAAGTCTGGGTCTTATTTGTACATCTTGGAGTTAGGACCGATAGTATTCATTTAACAAATATTATACATAAATGTTAATTCGTTTTATTAATATGAATGACTTTGGTATAGGTGCTAAGTGAAGTAAGATTCAGGCCAGTCAGTGAGGTAAAGTGGAAGTTGTTGAAGTATATTGAAGAGCCTGAATTTGGACCTGGAATCCCAGTTAAGACTGTATTTCTTATTGGAAAACTGGGAATCCTTGACGGGAAGTTAAAAGGTTTGATCTTATTGCTATAAATACATTTAATAACATTACTCTAACTCAGGGACTTTGAGATGGGAACTTGTATTATTGCAGTCATGTTGCTAGGGCTTTTGTCTATTGTCAGGGCATAGGAAGAGAAACTTTCTTTCCCATTGTTCATTATGAAAAAGAATATTTAAATTTAACACTCTCTTTTGAATAGAGTTTATTCTTCATTTTGTAAATAAGTCCTGCCATTCAATTTAGAAGTTATTTTTCCCATTATAGTAAGTAGTAATTCAGGGCAGTTATGGTCCAACAAAATTTTTTGTTACAACAAAGAAACATATAATTGGCCGGATTGATTCCTTAAAAGAGTTCATTTGAGAGGGAGACTAATAAACAAAATTTGAGGGGGAAACATCAGGCTCAGGTTGCGAAAAATGTGGGTTTTATTTCTCTAATATTTTAAGGTGCATAACTGTAAGCTATAGATTGTGTGAGGCATGGTGGATATTCCATATAATCTCTAGGAACTAGGAAGTAGATATAATATTTTCACTGCACATCTTTTTATTTTTCACAGGAGAATTTTGTGGGATTTGACTGAATTTTAATGGTTCTGCTGGGAAACGAGCCTTTCTTCTATAAATCTGCCTTTAACATTTATCCCTTTTTTTTCAGTCTAGTATAACTTAAATGTTGTATGTAAGTGCAGATCCCTGGAAATGGTTGAGCATCAAAGGCTGTATTGATATGCTTACTGAGGTGAAGCCTGATAACGATCGTATAGGACCACTAGTTGTTGTTGGTTTTCTAAATGATCGCATGCAATCTGCAAACTTGCAAATTCCTCACAACTTGAGATGTCAGGTTTATTTCTTTCTGGTTTTGTATGCTAATTCCATCTCCACAACCTTATAGATATGTATTTTAATTTATATTGCATTTGCCATATGGACCTCTAAGAGCTGGGTAATGTTTAACTTTGTATTGATGATCACCATGATCTTCTGAAAAGCTTATTTTCATTGTTTCAAATCCAAAACTTTTGATTTTTATAGTCTACTTATTCTACCATAGGGTTATGAGATCCCTGTCAACTTTTGTTGCTTGCTGAGGAAAACTTGACCATTACGAATAGAAAATCACAAAAAGCAAGTCCCAGTTAAACTTGGTTCTTTGCACTGCAGAAAAGTGAGAGTCAAAATGAAATGGAATAATCTTCTTCCAGGTCCATGCCTCCTTTTCTCCTTTCTTCTTATAAAAAAACTACTCTATAAGATGCAAGGTTAAGGAATGGTATTCTAATAAATGTTTTATTTGAGACATGTACTAGTGACAGCATACATTTTTTAAAGACGGTTGCAGCATAGAATTCTGATCATAGCATAGGAATTTTATATCTAATAAGGTGCTACGGGCTTGAATCAGAGGCCGGCCTACAGGAACAACCAGAATTGTGACCACTTGCATTCGCTTGGTGTAAATGTGGGATACAGACCTTATAAGGTTCTCGGTTATTCAAGTCTTGTTTCAGTAAATAATGCTTATCCTGGATTGCGTATCATCAATTTTAGAAACGTTCATATACTTCTTTATTATCTGAATAAGTACTCTCTCTGACATGTTTTCAACACTTCAATACACACTCAAATCTTCAATGATCATATATGATTTGCCTAGATCTATTCAGTTTGTTTCATCTTTTCTAAAAATTTTAGCCATGCATAAATATATACGTGTAATTTCACCTTCTGGAAGCTTGTATTTTGTTTATGATAGCTTTTATACATTGTTGTTCAACAAGAATTGTAAAATCCTTCTTATTATACAGGAATACCCCCCTGGTGTTAAACTTATCCCCATGGCAAGCAGAACAACAAACCCTTTCCACACAACAAACTTGGCAGTATTTTTTCCTGGGACTAACGATAGTGCCATGATGGTGATAGTTTTGTCACAAGTGGAGATTGTGGATCCAGGATGCAAGTCTAATCTGCATAAAGAGGTATGATAAGAAAAAGAATATAAAATAAAATGGCATGATGTATCAGTTTGAAAATTTTGTGGTCTTATGATCTATTTAGAAATGGTTAGTTTTCCATGATTCTACCTCACAGAAAATGTTAGAAACAATTGTTAAAACAGTGTCTTTTTATTATCGTTGAGAGCGTTTCAAACAGTATCCACAATGAAAGCTGAACTAAGATTGTCACACGACTTGATAATGTAAAGATGAGTCATTTTTGAATTGGGGATTCGGTGCCTGCTTGAGAAATCCAAGAAACAGTTTATTTAAGTTGAACATTGTTTTCATTTGATCCCTTTCCAAAGTGGCACAATCAGAAAATAAAATGCATACTAGTGAGTGCAATATATTTCCAACTCTTCATTTGCTTTATTTTTAAGTGAAATAATTACCAGGTTGAACTACTTAGTACATTAATTTCTGATTTTCACTTTAAATTGTTGTCTCAAGAGGACTTTCCAGAATGGCTATGGACATTAATTACTATGGGACTGTTACTTGATGATAATTTGGTAGGTAAATCAATCTTTTATTTGATGCTGTGTGTTCTCCAGATCGGAAGAGCACACGTCATGCCGTGTTGTCCTGCTTCTTTCAGCTTGAAGAAATCATTGCAGCACTCCCACGAAAGTTGATCGTCTTCCATCACGATCTCATTGATGGTAAGCATTGCAAAATAAAATCAATATTTACAAATTTCAGTCTGTTTGGCACAATGTCGTCTGTTATTTTTTAAGGTGTTAAAATTATAATGGCGGTGTTATCATTCTTAAATAATAATAATAATAAATTTGATGCAGAAGAACCATAAAAGGTGCACTCATCTGTTATCATGATCATGACCACCATGACAGATCTTTTTTGTGTATTTTTATACGAATAGTTCAGACATGCATTGCCCGTTATATGATAGTATTAGATTAATTAATAACATGACAGTAAATTATATTTTAAAATTCCAATCAAACATTTAATACGCTGACAAAAACCGAACATAACAAAATGACTATAGAAATAGTTTTATATGGTTTTTTCGGATGCTATGGTTATTTGTCCTGGGTTGAAAAATTGGGTTTTATAAACAAATATGGACCATTTTGGAAATTGGAGAAATATAATAAGAAATTAAGAATGAAAATGAATTGGGAGTTTCATAGTAATTAAATTTCATCGTTGTGCACTAATAAAACAATAATGAAGGGTGAATGAAGAATTAGAATGGACATCAAAATTGTAATATAAAATGTAATCAATTGTAATATGAAAGACCATATCCAAGGAAATTATTATAAAGACAAAATAATATATTTACACGTAAACTAATATTTTAAGAATCTTCGAATAATTATTTTAAGCCCAATAAAACAAAAAAAATAACACGCCTCATACTTTATATTTAAAATTAGGAATGTATTAAAACAGATTGTAAGCATACTATTTTGAAGGATCGTACCATTAGTAGAAGGTAGTTTCTAATTTTTTTTTATATTAGAAAAGTAAATAATTACGAAAATATTAAAAGAAAAATTGAAATCCAAGACTGAATACAGAACCATAATGGTCTTCTTGGTACCTTATGGCGGTAACTTAGTATTATCCTCTGCAATTAATATGATTGAAGACATTTTATTGAGACATTAAAATGGGCAAGCTAAAAATAAGTTAAGGATAAAATTGAATAAGTGAATGATTTAGATATATCCTACCTTTTATATATTAGTAATGTATACATGCACAATGTTTACTGTAATTTATCAGGTGCCAAAATTATAATGGTTGTGTTATCATTCTTAAATAAAAATAAATTGGAAAGGGGAACTGAAAACTATTGAAGGGTCACTTATTGTTCGTTGATGAGTTCGTTAACTTATTTTCTAGATCTTTTTACAACTGGGAGAAGCTTTCTACTTTGTTTATCATTACATATACTAAATATTTGATATCATATATGTGTTATGCGTGTGCCGTGTAGTCACTTATAATTGCAGTGATTATATGTCAGGTCTTTCAATTGTTCAGAAGTGCAAACCTGATGCCGTCCATCACTTGGCTCATGAAAGTACCACGCACCGGATTGGGAAAGGTGAAGACATTTATTATTATTATTATTATCATTATTTGTTCGTATTGATAAGTTCAAAGACGCAAATGATAAATCATCTTATTAAAGGCCGGTTTTATCCAATGAGTGACTTTTAGTTCTGATATTTAATAAAGTGACTTAAAAAATTCTAAGTTGAATAAAGTTATTTCAAGCCAGAAGTCACATCTTCTATTTTTTTTTTTTATTATTATTATTATTATTATTATTATTATTATTATTATTATTATGTGGCTTGGGTAAATGGACAGACAGGCTTATCAAGAATGCAAACTCCTCAAATAGTTGACATTTTGACTTTTCCAAACTGTTGGTAAAAGACTTTACAGCTTAAAAATTACTCTTGATAGTGCATAACACTGATGAGTTCGCCGCTTAACAGCTAAAATCTTGTGAAGATTTCGAAAATGGTTTCCGTATGTCTCGCATCAGAAATGTAAGATTTGATTTTGACCAAGAAGAATGTTTCCGCATTTCTGATTTTGCTATGAAAAATTAGTAATACATTACGAATAGAGAAGCTAGATTAACAGTTTATTATTTGTTTTTCCCTTTGATTTGGTATCAGAAGCACGATAGAATATTCCGTTAATCTAAGATTTAAGGAAATGGGGGGTATATTGGGAAAATGTGGTAAATGCCTTCTTCTTTTCCCTGGTAAGTAGCCATTGTTTTTCTCAAAGAAAAGGGAAGGTGTCCAATATGAAATGGATAATAAATCATCAGATAAATGGAACTTTTACCTAACTTCTGGTGTTATCTTCTCTGATGCAGATGATTGGTTTCTTAACTATGTTCCAGTTTCTGGATACGAAGAAGTTTGCATTGGGGGTTCAACGGTTGAGAGTCATTCTGGCTCCTGTAATTTCTATGAGCAATAAGTTTTTCCTCTAATCAGTGTTCACTCTTCAAATCTTCTTCATTCTCGCTGTTTTTGCCTTCAGAATATAAAGTAACAGCTGAGCAGTTTAACTGAATTGAGCTTCATCCACCAGATGTTTTGTTTCTTATTTGAACTCATTCAAGTTTTGTCATCTGTACTGTATGAATTTTCATTTTTCCCCCGTTTGAAATGCTTCCTTCATGCATTTGTCAAAATGATATCATCCTCAAACTCTAGCTTCCTAGTTCCTTCCTTGACTGCATATACTATTGCTTGCCAGCCTTCCATATCGTTTCAAGTTCTTGTTCCTGATGATTAATTTAGCTATTTATTCAAGCTACTTATCCTGTTTATTGTCTCCTCTGTGTGTTTGGAATATTTAACAATTGGTACGTTGGGTAAAACCATACCAGGGGCATACAGATGGACTCACTCCTTGATTGTGGGTGATCATTGTGTGGGGTAAGGTATTTATATGATTTAGTTATCTACATGTTTGTGTGAAGGTTTGCTGGATGAGGTACTTGCTAAACTTGTTTTAGCAATTTCAATCATGTTGCATAAAGGAAGGACTATAGGGCCATGAACCCAAAAATGTGTGAATATTATCTTTACTCACTGTAGAAGTTTAACAGGTTCCTTGTTAGTAACTTATTTAGCAGTTTAACCATGTTGTTGGACTAAGTAGTATTGGTCATCTCCTTCTCCGGATGTTTCTTTCACAATCAAGTGATTGACTTTTCCAGGTTAAGTGAACTGATGAATTTATGGGATTATTTCAGCCAAGGAAGTGCGCTTCTTGATATTACTTCTGGTGGAAATATGGGTGTGTTGAATGTCTCTTTCTTCCAATTATATGATACAAAATTCGAAATGCATGCGTTCTCTTCTAGAAACCTTCCACTTTCAGTGCAACAGAAAATAAAATATTATACTTTATATGCGGTTTACTTTTACACAACTTTCATTTACTAGAAATTTGACGATTTCATATTGCATTTACTTGGATAACATCTTAATAAAAGGGCCTTTTTTCAGTAACATTCATCTTTAATGGAGATCTTGATTTGAACTTTTGACTCTTTCATCAAGATTATTTCCGTACGACTTACAAATTTATGGAGCTTTCTCGACACATGCTGATTCCCATGCATGGTAGAGTCCATATGTGGCCAAAACATAAGCTTTGTGGGTATCTCAAGTAAGACTGTAAGAGACAATAATCCTTCAATATTAGATTTCAATGGCTTGAAATCTGAGACTAATCCACTGTTTGATACTGGATGATTGAGAATAAAGCTCAAACACTTTTTGAGTACATTACCTATATTATTATTTTTGACACTTGCATGATGGAATGACTGAGTAACGCTCATGTGGTGTTATTATAATTTTCAGAAACCGCAGAATAGAGAATCTACGATCTTGAAAGCAATTGAAAGAGAGGAACAAAAACATTATTTGACATTGTAGCTTATACATATGCTGATGTTGACCATAATCTCTGGATTCCCGCTGCATCAAATGTGAGACTCCATGTAGATCATCTAGCTCAGCAGGATAAATTACCAAAGGTAGCACTCATCTGCTTTTCTTCTGGAAATCAATTTGATGTCAAAGCATCTTTTCAAAATTTCAAGAAATCTTCTTGTGTATTGCTATTTGGAATGTATCAGTTTGTCTTTCTCTATGTTTTTGCTCCATTTCTATGTAAATCGTACCGATGGAAAGAATATCTCCTGTCAATTGTCATTTGCACTCATGCTTGGCTCAACCATGGTAGAATCCAATCTTCATCTGGTTCAGGCAGGATTTCTCTCTCCAAAAATTCAATAGCAGTCTTACTGAATTTGCTGAAAATGTGGCTAAAATATGAGCCTATGGGGAAGCTGCTTATTTAAGAAAGTTGCCAAACTTCTTTATCTTAGGGTGGATGACTTCCCTTTGTTTATTTTCAGATCCCAAAAGCTGAAATATATATCATTCCTTAACTGCACTACAAACTGCTGAAAGTGTGTGAAGTTCTGTTTTACCTGTTCTCTTCTATTTGGTGATATTGACCTGGAACTCCACTCTGCTTTCCATGTATGGGAATTTTCCTTGGAAAGGCTTCAGTCAACCTGCAAACTACATTTCCTCTCCCGATGGGCTTGGGCATACCTATGTGACGCTTTCTCCTCAAAGAATCTTCATCTACCTACAGGCAAATTCTTGGCTGCTGGAGCTATGGCTGCTATAGCTTTTTTTTATTGCATCCGCATTACATTTAGTTTGAAGAAACATGTGAAGTGTGCAGGAAATGAGGCACGTTGGTAGGGGAATAAATAAATTGATAAAATAGTCTCCAGTTTCTCCCTTTTATGGTGTATAACCAGAAAATTATTTGAGTTCAGTTTGACTGGATTTTATATTCAATGAAGCAATGTAGTTGCACTGCAAAAGTCTTTTTTCATTCTTTTGGTATATGGATGACATTCTCTGACAGATCTGCAGAAGGGCTAAATCAACCTCCTCAGAAGTACATTAAACAAAGCATATAACTTGAAAAGACACACACCGAATGAAGAGCTCGACCGGCACATCCCTGTATTGATCCCGGTATTGATTGTCAAATGCGAAGATTATACAGAATAATCAAGCTAAACAGTATTTAGATGTCTTCAGTTAAACTCTGGTTTTACATCTTCTGAGCTTAACAATTCAATATATGTCTTATTATCAATCAAGGTGATTGGAATCAGACTCTGAATTCAGCATAAGTGAGTGCTGACTCAGAAGTTGATCTAAATTCAGCGCAAATGAGTGCTGACTTGGATGTTGTAGAATTTGCTTCCGATTTGGGTGGCGAAGAGAAGTAGGGTTTAGGTGGGATTTGCAGGGATTCTATGTCGTCTTCTAACATTTCTACAACCCTGGACATTGATGGCATGATTCTAGGATCAGTTTGGATGCACCACAACCACTATGACCATTTTCTTTATCTTCAAATATTCATCTTCATTTATAACTTAGATAAGGTCGAGCTCAGTATCTTGTTCGAGGCGCTTGCAGATCCAATGAGGAAACTACATTTCGCTAGAATGATCAGATTAAACATCAACATTCTTCTCGTGTCCCACCATTTCTAGAACCATCATCCTGTAGTAATAGACATTTGATTTGTGAGAAACTCTTCCCATATTTCTACAAACGATTTCTGGAGCTATACACCTTATTGCGCCCCTCGCTCCAAGCATCGATACCACACTTGACCTATTGGGGCAAAGTTTAGCAAGACCAAAATTTGATATTTTAGGGTTGAGGAGAATATTGTGAGGTTTTGTCAAAATGTAATATTCTTGTATCACATCTTTGATGCAAGTAGTCTATACTATGAGGGACGCCAGGTGCTATCTGAAACAGTTTTTTCTGACCCTAGGTGATGTTCTGCTATGCTGTTACTGTATATGAACTTTTCAAGGGATCCCTTTGGGATGAACTCATAAAGGGGAGCTCTTTCTGATCCCTCAAAGAAAAATCCTATGAAGTCAACAATGTTAACGAATTCTTATCCGTTGCCTTTCAATTCTTTCAAAATTTTTACTGCTACAAGACTGCAGTCTTGTAACTTTCCTATGTATACCTTGGCAAAGCCCCCTTCCCCCAGATTGTCACTGAATGAGTTTGTCATTTTCTTAAGATCAGAGTAGTGATATCTTCTTGGCACAAGATTCTCGTTGTTCTTCAAAAAGAGTTCAATGTCCTTGTGTATTTGTGTCTTTTCCATGAAATTCAGCATCTTCTTCCTCCGCAGAATGAATATTATCATTAGCAAAATGAATACTGTTCAACCTAAGACTCCAATGAGGCACATCGTCTACGTTATAAATGGTATAACAAAACCGATGTTATTGAATTTAAGAAGAGTTACCTGTGCTTGAAATCAATCTCGAATGACTTCTTTTTCTGGCCAAAATTAAATTACGCGTCAGATTAAGCCCTATTATCAAATTAAATTGAGTAACCATGCAAATTACAGTTAACCAAAAAGATCAGTTTTAAGAAATAATTTATCATGTCCATGTATGCAACTCAAGTCATAGGGTCTGTCGGGGCAGAAACACTGGAAACTGTGACTGGTGGCGTTAAATCCACAACGGCCACCACTTTCCTCACATTTACTGCTGCCACTGACTGTCCATTTGAGCATAAACCCCTTCTAATTATCTCGAAAAGTTCTCCCACTGATCCATTTTCCTGAACCTCCACTGGTGCCACCACACTCGCGTTGAAGCTTTTCAATCCGATTTTTATCCATATCCCATATTGCAAGTTCCGAATTATGATCTCCACAAACCACCTTGTGTGCCAAAAGATTCTCAGACAACGGTTTAGTACAGTTGGACAACAGATAGAGCCTGGTTCCATTAACAAATTCCAACTGGCTTACTGGCAGAGTCGTGTTTCTGATTTGTGGAAGGCATCTATTAGTGTTTGAAGTGCCCAAAATAGCAGCATTTGACACACGAAAAGAACTTATGACAGAAAATCCTTTCGACTATAAACTTATTTTCAGGTCGGTTAATGATTGGATAGCCATGCGATCTGGCAGATGAGCTCAAACTCAGGGTAGCCACAGTAAGGTTGAAGACCACTATTGTAGAATGGATATTGTATTTTTAGGCATTTACACAGTCCTTGGGCTGGCATGCTTCGAATCGGTAATCAGCAGGAGAAGAATTTCTTGAGAAGAGGATAAGACAGATCGAATACAAAGATCTAAAGATGTCAAGAAAGTGTAATATATTAGTTCATTTTGTGAATAATAATATTGAACAACCAAGAACTCTGGGTACTGATTGGTTTATTTAATCTCTAAAGAAACTAGGCCATTTGCACGCTTCTGAATTGGCTTGACTTGAAAAAATTTGTCAGGAAAAATTGGATGTAGCAGGTTACGATGCTTTATTTGAGTTTCTGGGGAAAGTTGGCTGTGATAATGAAAAAAATATATATGAAACCTGTTTATGATTTTATTAAGATGTAGGAAAAAGGGGAACAGATGATGACAGATCTATGATGAAGATTTTCTATTCTGGCACCTTCTGTTTATGATTTTACTAAGATGTAGAGGACAGTCACTTGAATTATTGTCATTGAAGACAATCACTATGTATATCAAGACTCAAACCAAAAGACGCTGCCTGCAGAACTTAAGGATATAAGATACCTTATTCAATTTTTGTCACCAACAGAGAGTTCAAATGTATATAATGATTCTGTACACGGATGAACAACAAAAAATAAATCACGTCACATAGGACAAATGTAATTCTTGAAAGAAGTAGCCTTTTATTTGAGCCAAGTACAAGTTCAAATGACAGCAGACATTCTCTTCTGCCGGTATGATTTCCATGGAATGGAAGCATAAACTAGAGAAAGGCAAATCGATACGACGTGTGAACTAGCAACATGAAAGAAGATTACTTGAAATTATGAAGAGATGCGTGCTAATGGAGTTCCTAAAGAAAGGCAGACGAGTGCTACCTTTGGTAATTTCTCCTGCTGAGCTAGTTGATCTATGTGGACTGTGGAGCCTCACATTTGATGCAGCAGGAATCCAAAGACTGTGCTCGACATTGGCGTATTTATTATGCAACAATGTCAACTAATGTGTTCGCTCCCCCTTCAATGGCTTTCAAGACCATGTATTCTCTCCATTTCTGCAGCTTCTGAAAATTTTGATAATACAACATAAGAATTACTCAATTGTTCCATCGGGCAAGTATCAATAATAAGGTAGAAATTTCAGTGCACCTGTCTTTGTTCACGTTATCAAGCCTTCCAGATTACGACCTCGAATGAGTATCACGGCGTTCTTCCAAAACAGAAAGACATTAAATATATTGAACTTTTGATAACAGAGGAAAAAAAATAAAGAAAAAGGAAAAGACAAACACAAAGGAATACTTTACTACCCTAAAATTTCAACTAAGAGCTGAAGAGAACTTCAACAAAGAAAAAAGAGACAGTTTACTGCAGAAAATACTCCGGTAGCCATCCATTCTTACTGATTTGTGATATGTTTCACTATACAGAAGGTCAAGCTATCCATATAATGTTAAATCATATGCAAAAGATAATGAATTCGAATGATGGCACTAAAATCTACATTAAAACTGGCAAATTGGGGGGAAGATTTTCTTCTCTTAATTTTGTTCCCAACCAACATATACACGCCACATCGAATGTTTTTCTAGCAGAAGAGATTGCTTTGTGGAGTCTGAGGAAGGGAAAAAGTTACTTGAAGCTGATCTCAATCACAGGTAACCCTTCTGAACTTCAATAAAGTTGGTTTGACTATTCCATTTATAATGTAGTAAATTTGTAAAAGCATCTCATCAGTCATAAGTGTAGCAGTAACCATCTACCCCATGATAATATTCATCCTGTGGAGGAAGAACATGCTGAGTTTCAAGGGGAAAAACACAGATACACAAGGACATTGAACTTTTCTTGAAGAACAACGAGATTCTTGCACCAAGAAGATACTACTACTCTGATCTTAAGAAAATGACCAGCTCATCCAGTGACAATCAAGGGGAAGGGGGCTTTGCAAAGGTTTACAAACTGATCCTACAATTAGACCATCAATATCTAGGTTGTAGAAATGTTTGAAGGCATCGTCGAATCCCCCAAATCCCACCAAAACCTACGGCTCTTCACCACCAAGATCAGAAGCAAATTCTTTGACTTCTGAGTGAGCACTCACTTAAGGCTAAATTTAAACTATGACACCAATTTCTTGGTTCATAATAGGACCCCTGTTGAATTGTTTATTTCCAGCAGACACTTAAGTTCTCTTTAGTTAGATTCTGTCAATTATCCATATAGCAATAGAGTTAAAAGAGAATGTTGCAACACAACTACATTGCTTGAAAGAATATAAAATCCATTAAAACTGAACTTCTTCCCAAATTTTCTGGTTATACAACATAAATGGAGATAGTTAAGACTTATATGTTATCAATTTTATATATTTCCCTACCCACATTCTTTGGTTCCTGTACACTATACATGTTTAGTCAAACTAAATGTCTTGCCAATGTAATAATAAAATAAAGCTATAGCATACACAGCTTCAGCACCCAAGAATTTTCCTGCTGGTAGACAAAGATTCTTTGAGGAGAAAGCAGTACATAGGTTTACATAGATATGCACCAAAAAGTATAAGAGAATGGCTAAAACAAAACTGGATACATTTTTAGCAGCTTGCAGTGCAACTAAGGGATATATAATTCAGTAGCTAGGATCAGAAAATAAACAGTCAAAGGGAAGTCATCGAACCTAAAGGAAGCTTGGCAACATTATTAAACAAGATCTTTCCCCTTGGCTCATATTATAGCCACATTCTTAGCAAATTCAGCAAGACTATTATTGAAACTTTGTAGAGAGAAATCCTGCACAAAAGAGTGGGTTCTGCCTTAATGTGAGCCAACGAGTACAAATGACAGCAGATAATCTATGCAATTTGTATAAAAGAGTTTCATACAAAAAGTAACCAAACTGATCATTAATAACGTCATTAAATCATAATATTCCAGAAAACAAAATGAAATTTAACTGCAAATTAGTAGAAGACTTGCTGGCTACAAACTTCTTAAACAACCTGATCTAGTAGAATGACAAAAACTGCCAGCAAGTTCACTAATACTCCTATTCTACTAGTCTAGAAATATTCAGTGGCCATGAAGCAGCAGTATTTGACCTTCTCCTCCAAGTACTTAACCATGTCTTCAGCAACAGTCCCAGAGAGCAGAGCACTTTCTATTTTTTGGTTAAGGGAAAATGGAGGTATCCCCTTCATCTTCTCCAGAGTCCTAAGCTGCTTCATATCTTCAATGTGCAGCTCTTTCATCAAGTCAATCACCTTCAACTTCATTTTTTCAACATTCCTACGACCAATTGTGCTCTGAAAATTTCGGTGAAGACCATCGAATACAGCATTTTTATTTCCATAACACACAAATGTGGCTTCCTCATAGAGCAGAAACTCCATCCACTCCTTTGGAAGGTTGGTTTCTCCATACTTTGAGTGTCTTGGCACACTTTGAATCAAAGACTTGTGTTCAATCTCTTTCACAGCTTTGTGATTGATCCCTATAGCTATAGTAGTATAGGGAAACCCCTCATGGAGTGATAACCCTATAATGGGGATTGGGGAGGCAAGCTTAGACTCATTAAACCAGAGTTCAGCATCCTCTCTGTTTTTGGCAATTTTAGGAGAGAAGGTCAATTTAGGAGGAGGGGTTTTTTTCTCATTTTTCTTCCTCATTTGAGGACAGAAGAAATGGTTAGCCTTTGTAAATTTCAGATAAATTCCCATGGCAGCCATTGTTGGATGGAGATGGAGTTTTGGAGGGTCGTTTATCCAAGATATAGAATGCCATTTCCTTTAGCACCAAGCTACTGCCCAAATTGATGATGAGGAAAATCTGTTCTGAAAAACTTGTTTCCACCAATTTCAGAAACTGGAGGAACAAAAAAGAAGCACGCTGGCAGAGAATGTGGCGGGGAGGAAGAGAGTTGCAGGGGAGAAGACGATGTTTTCAGGGGGTTTACAAAGCAAATTGGGCGGGCCTGTCAAAATAGTGTTGGTCAACCCCTAAAGATAATAAGAAATTGCTGCTGCTATTAATGTTATTATTAGTAATTCTCAATTATTATAGTGGAAAATGCTTTTTAATTGATGCATTCACTGAGACAAGGACATCGATCATCTTTAACAATTAATGTTGAATTTTATGACAAATCATTGTGTTATTTAGAAATTTTAATTAAGTACGTTGAGTACTCCAAAATTAATAGCAGAGAAATATGGTCAAGAGTCCTCGCAACATCCGTTCATGACTAGAATTATTTCAAGCCAATCTTCTCTTAAAATTATCTCACTTGTTATTTATTTCGATTCGATAATATTTTTCATTCAATTGTCACTCTTCGGCGTTAACTAATGCCAATGAGAAACTTATATATATATATATATATATGTATATGTATGAATTTCAGGGGAGAAAGGAAAGCTTATATATAATATATATGAAATATCATATTGTCGTTAGAGGACGAAATGAAAAATTTGAAAATTTTATTACGTAAAAAAATTTCTTTCTTATTGGTAAAAATTAAAATTTAGAAAGTTTAGTGCTTGTTATTATTATTTAATTTGAATTCGAGAAAGGAAATGAAACTCAGTTTGCAAAACTTTCAAGAACAAATTGAACTAAAAAAAAAGTTATTATTATTTAATTTGAATTCGAGAAGGAAATGAATCTCAGTTTGCAAAACTTTCAAGAACAAATTGAACTAAAAAAAAAAAAAGCAGTAGATATCGTAGGACTCGATAAAACCAACTTAAAAAGATTGAGAGTTACTCATGAAAAGTAAAAAAGGAGATGAAACTTTTAAATTTTTAATTTTTGATGCATAATTGATAATAAATTAATTATTTGTTAGTCTATAATAAAGTTCCACACCGAAATTTTCAATTTGACGTATAAGATATGCGCTACACGTTTTTCAACATTTTGTATAACACAAAATGTAGATCATGAGAGATGAATGGTGATTCCCACCAGTATAACATAAACTAATAAAATGTTGTTTGTTCGTCAATAATGATCTTATGTCAGATGTTTAACGATATAATATTGTCAATCATTGATATGTCGTGTCAAATGCTTGTCATTTGACATTTTACATTCAGAGTATAATGTGATATGTCAGATGTCACACATATGACAAGTCACACACTCGTATGCCACCATTACGTCTGATATTAAATTATATTTAGACCAATCACATTTTACAATTCCATCATAATAATAATAAGTGCGAACGTGTTGATTTGATTGTAGAAAAATTAAAGATAAATGAGGGAGTTTCTTGTAAATGTAGTATTTGATTTGCCCAGAATCATTACTACTATCACTTTTTCGCTGACCAACGCATTCAACTGCAATCAGCCGCCCGCAACAGGTACTTCTCCGTCCTTTGCTTGTTTGGTAGGTGGAAAGTGCTCCACTTCAACAAGTGCCACTGCTAGTCCTCTTTGGCTACTTTCCCTTTGGTGATTTGATTCTACAAGCAATAGTCTTTCCTTTTGTGACCAAACCATTTTATAGTTTCATATAGGTTTTACTGGGTTTGGAAATTTTTGGTTTTGATGTGGATCGAGTAGCATTAGTGTTTTTTAACAAATCTGATAGGCGTTGTTGGTGGGTTTAGTTCGTGTTTGATATTATAAGCACATGCGATATCTGTTTTCAACTTATATTAATATATGTGTTTAAGTAGCTCGACGAGACTAGCGCAACTAATGACTTTGCTATTACTAAGTTTTTTTTTTTTTGGATATTTTGAACTTCCTTCTACGAGTTTTTGCGTTTCTTTTTATTTCATTTAGCATCCGTGTTTAATTTGGACATTTCTGCTTGAGTATAACCTATTTGAAGTTCGTAGCCTATTAGCGTGTATTTTTTAATTGTTTCTCAACATTGTAAGATTTCAATTGCATTGTAATTTAAAACTAAAATTTCATTCTTGAGCTGTAATCTTGGTTTTCTTAAATCTCGTCATACATGTACATTAGGTCTCCTACTACTAGTATAAATAGAACTGGGGAACTTAATAAAAAGAATTTCTCTGAATGATTGAGGTTTAATTTTTCTTAACGATTGCCCCAAACTATTAAGATTATAACCTATTTTTGGATGGTTTAGCTCTTACCATCACTTTTGCTTGTCCTACATGGCATAGTTTCCTATAATTTTCATTTACACTTTAAAAAGTTCAAAAATGTGCAGAATTATTAGATCCAATAATTGTATGAATGTTAAGAATTCATTGCAACATATACTAAAGGTGACAAACTAGATATGAGTACTTCATAAGGTGAACTTTTGTTATGAGTATTAACAAAATTATAAATCTTCAAATCTAGAATTTGAAATATACATATTATATATATACATATATATATATATATATATATATATATATTTCGCTATCATCGAGCGACAAAATTAGCTGGATACATACATAAATCTACAACTTGTGCAAATTGATTATCAAGTTAGAAATGCAAGTCAGTTATTATCAAGCAAGAGGTGCAAGTAGATTATGCGTGCAAATACAAGTGGTTTATTATATTATGACATAAGAATTTTTTATGATCATTTGTCTCCTCATTGATCTATAAATAAAGGTGTTTGCATAGTTCATTTTCATTATCAATCCATAAAGAAGTGAAAATTTCCTCTCCTTTACTTTCTTTTTCGTTGAGATGTTCCTTAAAGTTTATCCTGAATTTCTTTACTTTTATAACAACTTTTTTTTTAATCATAATCTAGTAATCATATAATATATTCACAAAAATGTTCACCCGCCAAACGCACATTTGAATTATTCAATCATCACCCGCCAAGTGTTCGTCTGGCGGGCCAGAAGTATGGCGCGTGAAACGTTGTATTTATTAATTGTTAATCCCATCTTTAAAAATCCGCCGTGCATCTAACTAAATTAATTAATCTTCCTTGTCCAAATTGAATTATACTTGCACATTTTTTGACTTAGATCTTGTTTGATTACTTTAGCTTTCTCCGGAAATATTTATAAAGCATTTACAGGACAGGAACACTGAGAGGAATCATCACCGGTCCCGTATGATCAGTTGTATTAGTTAGGTTTGAATATAAAAAACCGCTGAATTGTAAAATCGAACCAAACTCTTTTCTTGTTTGTACGGGCAATTGAAAACGATGCAATTTTCTTTTTTATTTATGGACTAAACTCTATCTTGTTTACATATATATATATATATATATATATATAAATTTTAGTGTGTGTGCACATATATGTAGTTCTAATATCTCGCTATATGCATACGTGGCTTTGAGAGATTATGGTCTATTAGGCAACCGATTATAATTGTTCTCAATTCAGTCAACGAATAATACTTCCATTTTTCAATAATATTTGACATGCTTAATAAAAAATACAACTATCAGTATGATTGTAATAAAATTGGACGATATATATATATATATATATTTGGTGTTGAAAGTATAAACTTACTTGCTTTTGAAATAACTTGTTTCTCCCTCAATAAATAAATAAAAGCACCTCTAAAAAATTAACGAGCAGAAGGGATAGCACATATCTAACAATTAACTACATATAATACAATCAATTAATGCATGGTCCTTCCCTCTCTTTTAAAAACAAAAAGGGATATATATAATGCATAGCCCTACCATCAATATAAATGTAGCAATAGTACGTACATCTAACAAAAACTGATCTGAATGCTAAGTGTGATCAACAATATCTATGAAAATTGCTCAACGATGAAATAATATTCTAGAATTTGGACATCATTTTCTTCAGTTATAATGGCAAAAACTAACACTTTAATGATAATAATCGCAAAACAACATTTCGTGACTGGACTTTTTAAAAGATCTAAAAGAAAAAGAAAAAAAATTGGTAATGCAATCATATATATCTCTCATAAGTCATAACACATGAGCTTATATTTTGCAATAATTATTAAGGCAAAGAGAAGGAGCCGGGGAATCAGATATTGTTCAAGTTATCTATATATTAATTAATTAAATAGTACATGCTTAATGGTCAATTGAGAATAATTTAAATGAACTATAAGAATATCTTATTTCACAATATCTGAAACTATGACCAAATCATAAGTACATTTTAGCACTTATTTAGGCCTTAAAAAGTAAGAATTTATCATAGTATTTGATGGATTTGGATTAAAATTAGTTTGTTCTCCTTTAATATATCAGTTTGAAGCCAAATGGAAGCCTGTGGAAGAAAAATGGATCAAAGGTTTGAGATTTAGTGATTTTGAGGACTATTGTACACATGTGCTAAAGAGGGAGGACTGAAAATTAAAAGGACAAATTAGCTATAATTTACCGGGCACCTTTATCTTCAATTCCAAGGTGGTGTTTATACGTACATCCACATTACAGCACTTACGGTGGGTGTGTAACGGTACTTGTGACTGCTAGAAAGATGATCCTAACCCAGTAATTATATTCAAGGCATATTATGTAATTTTCAAAATACAATAACAAATTTTTTTATATAATTGGAGGAATTTCACAGAGAGTATAAATTCAAACCCAGAATCTCGTCGATACTTGTATTTTTAATGCAATAACAAATTGAATGCCTAAAATTTGCTAGACTATTGTGTCCCTGAATATAAACTCACGAACAACTTCTTTAACCTCGATGGAAACAATTATTTGATTTTCACCATAATTATTTGATATTTTTCTACGGAGCAAGTATGCCTATTACTTTCCTCTACGTAAACAAAAAATTGAGGCTTATCACTTTTCGTTTAAAATAAGTGTTATAATATAAGCAAATGGGCTTTGTAAATGGAGCCCTCATTAACTTCATAGAAAATAGGATAGTTATTGTCGTTTTTTCTATAGAACAAATTGAGTTTCGCAAAGGAGTCCAACTCTCAATTAAAAACAGTAGTGTTACCAAACCATGTGACTTGTTTTAACGGATAGTCGGGCTATATAAATTGGCTCCATAGAATTCACCTAGCATTGTGCCATATCAAATTATTTCTAGTGAAAATTTTTTAACACTTACATGAATGTCGCTAGGCATGCATACATGTGGTTATATGGCACAACAGGTGTCATGGCACCCACATGGGTGTGAAAAAATTATTATTGATTCTAGTCAATACATGAAGATAATTTTAGTGAATTGGTTGTCCACAAAAACAAATTATCTTCATTTGATATTGTCTATTAAAGGAAAAATATATCATAAAGAAAATGAAAACGAGCAGCTTCTTTAAATTACTTTCAATGAAAATGAGTAGCTTCTTCACGTACATAGGAAAAGGAGTCAATATCTTGCTTACAGAATCGGGCCTAACTCTTTGGTGTTAAGAACGCTGATCTTTAGAATGCGTAATTGACATTCTTCGACCCTTATTGCCCAACCCGATAATAGATAGCTAATTCGTTCCACGCAGGCTTCTATGGTCAATCGGTGACGCGGTCCCTACAAGGTGTAGATGATGGGGTCGGTCCATGGATTTTTATTTCTTTTCTTTTGTCTTATTTCGTTTAAAGGTTGAAGGGATTTAGTGTACCAAATTGTTCACAATTTTTGCATTTTCGTTTTATTTCATTTAGTATCCTTGTTTAATTTGGGTCTTTCTGTTTGAGTCCAACCTTGTAGCCTATCATGGTATCTATTTTAGTCGTTTCTCAATATTGTAGCATTTTGATTGCATTGGAATTTAGGGAAAAAAAATCTGATTCTTGAGTTGCAATCCGTAATTTTTAGGGGTAAATTTCACATATGTTATCCAATTTTTCGTCACTGTATCAGTTGTTCCAACTTCTCTGGCCCTCAAACTTTTAACAATTCATGCATAAAGTCCATAACCTATATAATTGACAATTATAACCCCTTATTCTTTTTTCTTTAATAATTATTACTTTCTAAATAAAAATAAAATAATTAAAAAGTAGAGAATTATAGTCAAAGAAAAAAAATTATTTCCTTCCATCCCACCTACCGACCTAATTACCCATCTCACCCCCAACTCAACCGTAAATAACTCATATTTTACTACTTTCTCCTCCCATTGTTAAAATTGGTAAGAAAAATGAGGGTTTCACAAAAAAAGAAAAATATCACAGGTACTTGTCATTTCCAGTCAGGTTGTGGGTATGAATAGAATGGGTAGCTAGCTAGGTAGATGAAGAAAATTTATTTTCCTTCTTTTTTTATTATTTGTACTATTTTTAAAATTTTTTGTCTTTATTTAAAAAGTTAAGACAAAAATGTTATAAGAGACCTTTAAAAAAATAGGGTTGAAGACGTAGCTGGCAAAAAGTTAAAATGTTGAAGAGCATATGTGAAATTAACCCTTCTTTTAAATTTTGTTGTACATATACATCATGTTTCCTACATACTATTTTCTTCTCCTTTTTTTTATTTTTTAGTTTTTTGAAATAATGTTTCCTATCCTCTTCCGATCTCTACTAGTGTAATTAGAATTGAAGAACTCAATAAAAAGAATTACGCTGAATTTTGTGAGTTGTACAATGTATAATTACAACTCCTTCTGTACATACAATTGGATGAAGATTTCTAGATCACAAAATGGAAAATAATATGACAAAATTTGCAGATCGGAAGATTAAACTCTGCATGATTCTATCTTCTGTTGCTAACTAAATATATGAGTTTAGTGCAATTAGAATTTTACAGTTTGAAAGTCAAATATCAAATAAGTGAGATATAATTTTTCAAATTGTAACTTAGTTTTGCATGGTTTAGTTGTTATCACCAATTTTTTGTTTGTCCTACGTGGCATGGTTTTCTATAATTTTCATCTACAATTTAAAATTTCTACGTAAGCTCAAAAATGTGAAGAATGGGTTCAATAATTAATGAATATTAAGAATTCATTACAATAATTTCAAAAAAAGAATTCATTACAATAGATACTAAAGGTAACAAAATAGATATGGGTGAACTTTTTTTTATGAATATTAACAAAATTATGAATCTACAAATCTAAAATTTGAAGTAATCACATAAACATAGATATATTTCAAAACATTCGAGTGACTATTGATAATGAGATTATTTTAATTTACTATGAAAATTATTAGGGTATGTTGATGTAGGATAATTGTCCGATCTACATAAACTGTCAAATTTCAAACAGGTCATCTCTTCATGATTGGTGGTACTGCGATATTATGAAGATCTACCGAACAATTTTAAATGCCACTTTTTCAAATCATGTTGAACTACTTGCAATTCATGAAGTGAGCCAAGGGTGTGTATCATTGAGATCCGTTATTCAACATATTTGTGAAATATATGGACTATATATTGCAACAAAAGCATCCTAATACTCTTACACCAAGATAATACAACATGCATAACTCAATTAAAGGCAAGCTTTATGAAAGGGATAAAAGTAAGCATATTCCACCCAAATTCTTTTTCACACAAAATATTGAAAAGAATTGTGAAATTAAAATTTGTTCTAGTGATTATTTGGCAATATATTTACCAAATATTGTGACTTTTTAGAAAGTGGTGCACAATATTGTGCCTCGATGCAAATATCTAATTAAGTGATGACTAGATGAAGGGAGTCTATACATGTTACATTATTTTTTTCCTTTATCAACTTTTTTTCGTATAAGATTTTTCTTATAAAGGTTTTTAATAAGACAGCTATCAAGATTGGTATACGAAATTATGTACTTTTTTTCCTCCAATAACCTTTTTTCGACTAAGTTTTTTCTAGTAAGGTTTTAACGAGACATATTTTCAATAAGAATAGTCATTCAAGAGGGAGCTTTATAAATTTACTAACTTGTTCAAGCAAGTTGAATATGTGTAGATGACTATTTGAATACAGTAGATTTTCCATATCCAAAATACAAGTAACTTGTCAAGATTTTTATAGCCTAATGACATTCATATTAAGGGTGGCAACGGGTTGGGTTGGGTTGAGGCGCGGATCACCCCCGCACACCCTGACCTAGAAATATTATTTGGCCTCTGTCCCAAACATTTTGTGTCGGGGCTCAGGCCGATTCGGGGCAACAACTGCCCCGTTTGCTACCCTGTTTATTTTTTTTTCATTTATTTTGTAAATTATTCTTCTTAACTTAACTGGTTTGACATAACCTAGTTGCAAAATTAACAAATAGTAACCCATTTTGATATATAAGCTAACGCAACAAATACAACAAAATTATGGATAATAATTAGATACTACAAATGACAAAACTCAAAAGCACAAACCTAACAAAGTCTAAGACACAAATATAATCTTTCAAGTCTTGCTCTCCTGCAAGTGAGATCTTTCTTGCTTTCATAGCAAGTCAGCCATTGTGATCTAGGGTTTCAAGTTTTTTCTTTGTTCTTTCCTATATTATCTTGATTATGGCTTTGGAAAATGTCTACACGAAGCTCACGTTAGAGAAGGAGAAAGGAGGTTTGGACCTCGGCAGGAATGTGACCGCGTTACCAGCTACGGCGGGGTTGGTGTATTGCTTGGTTGGGTGATTTCTTGCAGATTGCCCGCTTAATATTGCGGTTGTGAAACATACTCTTGCTTCCATTTGGCGACCGGTGAAAGGTATATGCATTAAGGAGATCCGAACTTCACTGTTTATGTTTCAGTTTTTTCACAAAATAGATATGAATCGAGTTTTGGATGGTGGTCCATGGACGTTCGATCGGCACGTGCTACTGCTCAAAAGATTGGAGACGCATGACAATCCTTTTCAAGTTGAACTGAATCATGTGGCATTCTGGGTTCAGATTCACGATCTTCCAATAGGATTTATGTCCGAACATATGGCAGGTAACACTGGGAACTATCTTGGATCCTTTATTGAATCTGATGGAAAAAACTTCACGGGGGAATGGAAGAACTACGTTCGTATACAAGTCTCGATGGATGTTCAAAATGCTTTAAAAAGAAAGATGAAGCTAAAAAATGGACGATACGGCTGAATTTAGGTTAATTTCAAGTATAAAAGGTTGCCGGGGTTTTGCTTCGTGTGCAATAATTTGGGTCATTTGGACAAGTTTTGTAAGATTGTTTTTACGAATCCAGAAGGCGAAGTTGTCAGTCCATACGATCCATGGCTGCGTGCTCCTTCTCGCCGGTAGCAACTCCACGCTAGTGACCTTTGGCTAAGAGGGAAAGGTAGTAATTATGGTAATCAATCAATTATCAGGAAATGGTGATGGATGTTGCTGAAGCTGCCAAAAATAAAGATACCAATGTTACTACGAAAAACTCTTGCATGATTGGAGTCATTGATTGGGTGAGGGGCCATGCAGATTACAATTCTAAAGGGAAAGAAGTTATGTATATGGACAGTGGCAAGGATAGGGTGATTGTGCTAGACCTGAAGGACGTCGCCTAGAGAAAGTGGACATGGAATCATCCTATACTGGGCTGGATTGTGAATTAACTATGGAAAATGCACTTGTTCCAAAAAACAGACTAGCGGTGGCCCCTGCCAGTCAGGCCCACCGAAGCCCGTGAGTGTCCTATGCTGGAATTGCAGTGGGCTTGGCAACCCATGAGCACTTTAGGTCCTTAAGGACCTAGTACGTGTTGAAAAGCCCGATTTTATTTTTTTGATTGAAACTATTGCATTTAAAATTCGATTGCTGCAATAAAACTTTTATTGGGTTATGAAGGCCTTATTGTGGTTGATTGTGTAGGTCACAGTGGCAGGCTGGCATTATTTTGGAAATCGAAGACTGGCAAATCTGTTAAGTTATTCTCGCTTTCACATTGATGTAGAAGTTACAATACCTACTCAACCTAAATGGTGTCTAACTGGCTATTATGGTATTCCCGACCGTAGCAAAAGACAACAAAGTTGGGATTTACTTAGAACACTCGTACTCACAGAACATCTTCCATGGGTTTACCTAGGCGACTTTAATGATATTCTATCTCAAGAAGAAAAATATTGCCGGCTCTTTTATTCCTACCGCCTTATGATGGCTTTCGTGATGCATTAATAGATTGTGAACTTTTTGATTTGGGCATGAATGGAAATCAATTTACATGGTTTAGGGATCGAGAACTGAAAATTGGATAGAGGAACGACTGGACCGCGCTTGCTATTCTATCTTGGCTTGCAGTTTTTAATGAAGCTCGGGTTCAAAATTTGGGTCTCTACTCTTTGGATCTCTCCTCTATTTTCTTACAACCTCAACTTCGGCTGTTGATGACTCGTTGAAAGCGATTTCGTTTTGAAAACATGTGGATTGCAAAGATGTTTTCTCTAGTTGGGAGAAGTCTCGGCCATATCCTTTCCATAGCTGTGTCAGCCTATAGCAAAGCACTTCAAATTTGGAGCCCCAAATTAAATATTGATTTCCAAGGAAAAATAAAACAATGCAAGGCAGTGATGGCTTAGGTCCAAAATCGGAGGGATATCGGTTCTCTTGGAACTTTTGAGTGGATAAGACATGAATACTTTGAGATATAGCAAAAATAGGAAATCTTTTGGATGCAGCGAACAAAGCAATTTTGGCTTCGAGAGGGAGACGCTAATACCCATTTTTTTCACAATACATCTTTGATTCAGCGGAAATTCAACCCTTTTACCCAACTCAAAGATTTTTCTGGGCGCTGGTTCACTTCTGAAATTAAAATCCAAGAACAAATATTGAATTATTTTCAAGACATCTTCACAACATCCAGACACTCCTCAACGCCACACTCACTAGCGCAATAGCTTCAGCCTCGAGTCTCGGCAAAACATAATGACCAGCTTTTGAAGCCTTTTTCGGTGGAGGATATGAATATGGCATTCTTTAAAATGCACCCTGACAAATAGTCGGGATTAGACTGTATGAAGCCAAAATTTTTTCAATTTTTTTGGAGCATAGTGGGCGATGATGTCTTCTCGATATGTTTAGATGTTTTGAAAAATTATTATTTGCTGAATGATTAAAATGCTACTACAATTGCTCTTATTCCGAAGAAACAAAGCCCTGAAACTATTGGTGAAATGTGGTTTATAAGATTTTCGCTAAAGTCCTAGCTAACCGATTGAAGAATATCTTGCCTTTGATTATTTCTGACACTCAATGTGCTTTTGTACCGAGGCACTTGATTGCTGATAACATTCTTATCGCATATGAGTTTATGCATTATCTTAAACGGAAAACCCAATAGAAAGAAGGATATGCTTTATTAAAGATTGATATCAACAAAGGCATATGACATATTGGAGTGGGGTTATCTGGAGGAGGTTATGGCTCGATTGGGCTCTCTAGGCAGTAGATTGATTTGATTCGTTTATGTGTATCTTCAGTGAAATATTATGTTCTTCATAATTGAAGTGAATTGGGTCCGATTACACCATAGACAGGGATTCATCAGGGCTGTCCATTGTCTCCATATCTGTATATTATTTGTGTAGAAGGGTTATCTAATGCTTTATGGGGCAAGACGGAAGCTGGGCTTCTACATAGCTGTAAAGTCACTCAAGGAGTACCTAATATCTCTCACTATTTTTTGCTGATGACAGCCTCCTCTTCTTTCGAGCAAACATGCGAGAGGTTGCTGTCATCAAGGGCTTATTGCAGAAATATGAGTTGGAGTCTGGACAGGCAATTGATTTTGAGAAGTCCATTATCTCTTTCAGCTCGAATACTCTTGTTGACCGACGCCATGCAATAAGTACTTTTTTTCGAGTTGGTGCAGCTAATGGGAATGAATTTTACCTTGGATTATCGTCTCTATTGGGAAGGAAAAAGAAAGAAATTCTTTCTTTTATTCGGGATAGAGTTTGGCAGCGTCTCAACGGTTGGAAGGAGAAAGCACTTTCTAGAGCGGGTAAAGAAGTCCTCTTGAAGTCAGTTGTTTGGTCTATCCCCAATTTTGCCATGAGTGTTTTTCTTCTCCTAAATGATCTTTGTGGTGAATTGGAGAGGGCCATGAATGCATTTTGGTGGAAAATGAATAAAGGTTCGACCAAAGGTATCTCATAGATGCATTGGGAGCGGTTGTGCTTCTCTAAGAATCGCATGTCAATCTAGCTCTTTTGGGAAAACAAGGCTGGAGATTTTTATGTGATCCTCAAGCACTTGTGTCTAGGGTATTCAAGGCTCGGTATTTACCTAACTTAGATTTTTTACATGCTAAGGTTCAAGGGCATAGCCAGCATTTTGGTTGAGTGCGGTCAAAAAAATTTTCGTTTTGACGGGGTGGTTGTAGGGGCCCAAATTTTAGAAAATAAAAAATAAAAATATTGCAATAAAAAAATCAAATCTGAAGACCGCACCTTATAACAATTCTTTGCAGGTTTTTATTCCGATCTCTCTGAAACCGCTTTACAATAACTTCATTATGAAGTTTGGAACATATATCTCTCTCTACATAACAAATAAGGTAGTCATTCATCCACTCATCACTCATTCGATTGCGTAATTTATCCTTCACCAAGCCCATTGCAGAAAACACTGGGCTAATTTCTAAGATATCTCTCCATAATCTAAAAATTTCGACAAGAAATAGAACTTTAACATAATTTTAGACATAAACCCAAAGTCTAATTTCAAACATAAATAATCATCTTACTACTTAAAATTAGAATATCAAACTAAAATCCAATTTTCAAATTAAAGTATAAACTAAAAATTAGGGCTTCACATATTAGGGCTTTACAAAATTGAAACATAAACTAAAAATTAAGCCTTTAACAATAAATCAATAATACAATTTACCAATTATATTACCATTTACCAAATAAAAATTAGTAACAACTAACAAATATTATTACAAGAATAAATAAACCCAAATCATAAACATAATTAAAAAATTATTATTCATTCAAATTACAAATACCCAATTATTCTTAACTAAATACTAGTCTTAGTAGTCTGACTTACCAATTGAACATTTGAATTGACCAACAGACCAAGAAGAAAAGAAGCAAAGATGATTTAGGACTTCAGGTGAACCGGGCGGAGAATGGTTGTTGCGGTCTGCCGTCTATGTCTGCCCTGCTGGCTGCTGCGGTGCTGCCAGCAAACTACTGCCTTGCTGCAGACCGGCGGGCTACAGTGCTCCTTGCTGGAGCCTGGACGACAGCGGAGAGACAGCCGAGAAAGATAGCTTCGAGACTCAAGAGGTCGATTGGACTTTGGAGTTTGGAGGCTTGGAATGGTGTTGGAGTTCGCTGTCTTTTAGACACAATGAGAGCACATTTGATCTGGAGTTGGACCGTCATCATTCATCAAATGGGCTAAGGAATGTTAACAAAATTTGGGCCAAGCAGCTAAGGCAAGAAATGGAAGAATTTTTTTATGGGTCGTACCGCACTGAAAATTCAGTGCGGTCCAGTCCAACTGTTTACTGGGACGCGCCAAGGTCCAGTGCGGTCGATGGGCCTAAGGTGACTACACCCCTGCTAAGGTTGGCTATAACCCAAGCTATATCTGGCGTAGTATTATGGCGAGCCAATTCCTTTTGAAGAAAGGTACCCGGTTTAGAATTGGAGATGGGCGTAATGTGAGGGTGTGGAGGGATCCGTGCTTGCTAGACTTTGATGATGGCTATATTTCTTCTCCTATACCTCCAAATGGCGGTGAAATTATGGTTAATCAACTTATGCTATCAGATGTTCAGGCTTGGGACTTGGAGATCCTTAATGATTTGTTTGAAGTTAGAGATAAGGCTCTTATTTTACAGCTTCTACTTGGCTTAACGGAAACCTCTGATAGGCTATTTTGGAAGCTCGATGGTAAAGAAGTTTATACCGTTCGGAGTCCTTATCACTTGGCTCAAGCTTTGCACCATAGGGAATATATTCCCTTTGTCAGCCGAATCTGGGGTCGCATTTGGAACTTGAATGTGTCCACAAAAGTTAAAAATTTTCTATAGAAAGCTTCCTCAGGTGTCATTCCCACGATGGATCAGTTAGTGGCCAGGCGTGTAGATGTTCAAACCCATTGTCTAGTGTGTCTCTTAGCGGCCAAAACAACCATGCCTTGTTGATTGTGGTTGGCCTCTATTGTTGATTTTCAATGAAATGCTGAACAGAACTTCAAGGATTGGCTGCTGGCTATTCTGGAGCGCACGGATCAGATTGGAAGAGAGACAATTGCTATGCTTTGCTGAGCTTTGTAGCACAACCGGAATGATGTCGTATGGAATCAGAAATCACTTTTACCCTCTAGAGTGGTTTCATTGGCCAATATGCTTCAGAGTCAATGGAGGGCAACTCGACAATCAAGTGCAACTCGTCAGGCCAACCCCATGCCAAACATTCACCACTAGAGAAAGCCGGAGGTTGGGAGGCTCAAGTTCAATGTTGATGTAATGCTTTTCTCTAATCAAAATTATGTTGGTCTTGGAATGATATTATGAGATGAAAGTGCATCTTTCCTGGGTGCTAAAGTTCTCAAGCCCATGGGTGTGTTTGAGCCAAGTTACTCTGGAAATGGATGCACTAGTAGTTTATCAAGCTCTTTGCACTAACACCGTTGATCTTTCTCCTTTTGGCTTGATCCTTGATGATTATAGATCTTTACTATTGGAACTTGATGGCATCGAGTTTGGCTCTATTAGATGATCTATGAACCAAGTGGCCCACGTGCTTGCACGAGCGGCTAGCTCCATGTCAGATCATAGTATATGTTATAATATGCTTCTTACGATTATTGATAATGTACTATATTTCAATTCTATAAATGAATAAAATTTCTTCCTTCAAAAAAGAAAAAAAAAGTCTAAGACACCGAGTCCAACATAATACATATTGTCATTGTCGGGTTTTTTTTTCTTTTTTCAATAAACGGATTGGGGCAGATTGGGGCGTGCTTGATTCGCCCTACCCAGCAACCTGTGGCGGGTCAAAGGATCAGACCCCGATCCGCCCCCGCCAACTGGTGCAAAGGCATTTTTCACCCGCGTTTGGATCAGGGAAACTGCGGGTATTTGGTCGGGTCAGGGAAGTTGCCATCTCTATTTCATATTGATTTCTTACACAATTGATCAACGGTTCGATTCCATTCATTTACAATCCCCCATGTAATGTTGAGGGGCCAAAAAAAAAAATAGAAAGCTTATTAGTTGGCTCAAAATAATTTAAAATAAAAAAATATAAGTAAATTGTAATGTATGAGTGACTTATCTAGTATCGACAAGTAAATGGCCAAACAAGTTGATTATCTAGTTGGATATATAAATATATGTGTGTGTGTGTGTATCTACAACTTGCAAATTGATTATCAAGTTAGAAGTGCAAGTTGATTATATTAGATCGTTATCTAATAAACTTGGAGCTATGATGGTTTTGTCGGATTCAGATTAAATCCATAAGCAAATGCCGATGAATGGATTGGAAAAAATTATAAAAAGTGTCAAATGTGTCACCCTAAGTCATGTCAGACCAAGTGTTGTCTAAGCGGCTCATTTCATAGTTATGTGTTTTAACCCGATTACTCAAAAGCCCACCTAAACGTACCCCTTTTCCCTTTACTTGGGAACTAAACAAAAGAATATTTTTTACCTTATTGGGTCGTTGGAATTTGTCTAAAGTTTTTGGAAGATTTTTGTTAATTGACTACTTACCTTGTTGACTTGGCTGCCTTTTCCATTAAAAGGCTGAATTTGTCTCCTTTCAAAGACTACCACTGAGAGAAACCAACCGAGACACTGCCTTGATATTTTCTTGTGAAACTGAGTGCTTTGTGTGGGTTTGTTTAAGTGTTGCCATTAGTGGGCTTGGTTTTGGTGACTGCTGATGCTTGAAATCTGAGCCCTGATCGAGTTACTTGATTCCACTATCTTCTGGCCGGCATTTGGAGCAGAAGATTTTATATTTTTATGGCTTTGTTCTTCTTTATTTTCAGCCAAAGTTTTCATTGTAGTTAATACATATTGTGACTTCTTGTAAGGTTGTAACCCGGCAGAATATTATCAAGTTAGAGGTGTAAATTGATTATGAGTGCAAATTCAGGTGGTTTATTGTATGACTAATAATATTACCATCACATATTTTTCTTTTTGCACCACATTATATACCTACCACAATTAAAAAACAATTCTCATAATTACACCATAAAAAATTTCACTAACATCTCCCTAATTTATAATCATTTAATTAAATTAAGTTAAATAATAGAATAGATGAAAATACTGCACACGACACAATTAATTCACTTCGCCAATTCAAACCGTTTAGAAGGTGATCGTCGCAAGAATTCACTTTAGAAGATATCCGTCCAAAAGTATTATTTATTATGACTTTTGATACAAAATCCCAATATCAATCCTTTTCTTGCTTTATTGGTCGCAGACAAAACGTGTTGAATGGATTATGAAGTAGTTTTTGGTACTAAAATTTTTCTGAGAAAGAGTACCAGAAAGAAGATTTGTGACCAAATTTCTATTGAAAATTTTAATTTTTTGATATTATAAAAAGGGAGTGAACAGTTGAATAAGGGTCAAGCAAACTATTAGCATGCTATTATATCACATGGGGATGAAGCATGTAGTGGCCCCCCAACCCCAAATAATTGGCGGGGGTGGGAACATGTTTTGGTTGCCTCACCGAGAAACCCGTTTGATTAAAATATATATATATATATATATATATTATTTTATTTTTTTTTAACAAAAAACCCACAAGCTATTAACAATCCCGTGACTTGAACATGTGACGTCTAACAATTTATTTACTTCTCTCCCTTTTTAAAGGGGAGTTTGTTTACTTCCTTTTAAATTATATATTTCTTTAAAAAAATTCTAAAAATAGAGTAGTTACAGGGGTTTTCCCTGCCCTGCCCCGATTCAAACAGGGGATGGGGTGGAGACGGACGGGGGGAAGGTAAACAGAGCAGGTGAATGGATGATAAAGCTGACCCTGCTTGCCGGTTGTTATTCTTACGTGGAACATATCTTTTATTTATTTATTTGTTTGGAGGGGGTGGGAGTAAAGTATGGGTCACCGTTTCTGTTTTCTTGGACGAGAGGTAAACTCTCCCTCATTTTTATGGCGAACCCATTTGGCAACTCCATAAATTTAACTGCTTATATAGATCGCTAGATAGATATATGCCATGTTGTTTACAATTCCCCTTAATTCCTTTTATCTCTCTCCCCCATTTTTCATCATTTGATTTTAAGTATAATTGGACTAACAGAATTCCGTTGTTTGTTAAATCGGCTGTATACCGTGACTTGAATTAATGTTATCATTTATCTATTAAAAAAAAAAAAAACCTCCCATCGAATTATCCATTATGAGGCTCTAACATCAACACCCGAATTTCCATTTCTCTTCGACATTATAACAAAATTAAAGGAGCCAATGAACTATATTGTTATTTTGTATTGACCCAGTAGCCAACCTTCTCTCTCTCTCTCTCTCTCTCTCTCTCTCTCTCTCTCCAAAAAAATTAGGTTTCATCTTGTGGTGTACCCCAAAAAAATATAGATATTCATAAGTGCTTATTAAGTCATTCAACCCCATGACTTTTTAGTAACTAAGAAAAGAACTAAAAATCATAGTTTATAGTTAGTAAAAGTGGTGGTGTAGATATAACTTCCCTTTTTTAAATTTGTAGTTTATAATTGATAGAAACTAAACACATATGTCGCCAGTTTAAGTTATTTGAAAATTATAATTGTAACTTTTCTTAATTTTTCTTGTATAAATGAATATATATTAATAATTATGATTATTTTATAGATGACTGCTTTTATGTATTATTAATTTATATAATATTTATGCTATATGATTTTATTGGCTTCGAATAATAAATATTTTCAGAGAACACGATACTGTCAAATTAGCAATTATTTTGTACAATGTCATTTATCTAAATTAGTGCCAAAAAAATAAAATGATATTCATTTGAGTTAACGATAAAAATTGACTTAAAATTTATTGTAAATTATAGTTACTTTAAGATGACAAGCAAAAAATTAAGTTATAGCTTGGTTGATGTTAATTCATTATTCCTTATTGGATAATGTAACCTTATAAAATTTCACCACAAAAATAATAATAATAATAATAATAATAATAATAATAATAAAATTTCATATTATTTATTTTTTAAATAATTTGATATTTATTCTTCCCGTACAATGTACGGGCGAGAATCTATTTTTTCCATAAATATTGATCAAGTTTCAATGATGGAGCCTAATATTTAGAGCACCTATATCGGTATTATTAAATTAACTTGTTAGTGAAATTGTTAGTTCACATATCAAAAAGTTATCTACAATGGTAGTGTTAAAAAAGTTGTTAAAAAATCTTTTTTTAATTGTTAAATTTGTAGTTAACTTTAACAATAATTTTAATAATATTTCTATATTTTAATGTTTTTGAAAAATTCTTTTTTATTTTTTTGATAAGGTTTAACCAATAGCTTTTGAAAATAATATGACACATTTAAACTTGAGTAGATTTTAATAATTTTATTTAACAGATCTAATACAATACTTTAATAATTATTAAATTTAACTTGTATATGTAATATTTAACAATCATTTAAAATATACTTTTTATTTATATAGATAACTTTAACGGTATCAATATAAATACGTGATTACTCTTGCATAGAAGTCAACTAGGAGAAAACTACCCCCACACAACTCATTCTTACTTTCCCGCCATTTCAGCAACAAAATTTCTCCCCAACCTGTGCGGGGCCCTCACAAAACCCCAACATTTGCTGAGTTTCCCGACGAACCTCCCCCCCTTTCCGGCGACACCCCCTCCCAAAAGTCTGGTCCGCGGTTGATTTTTTGCAGAAGAAACAACGTGACTTTTCCCACATTAAGACACTTGGACCCATAAAAATACATGTCCATTTCCTGAACAACAAGATTTGTCTACATAAATAGTAAGAATATTTTATTTATATAAATAGCAAGATTTGCAGCGGCTGTGGGACTTCGACGGACCCTTTTCCGGCGAAGTTGACGGCCTTAGATGGAGGATATGGCTGGGCTCGGCTCTCGATCGACTAGAAGTGTGTGGTGGCTGAAATCCTCTTCTGATTTGGGGGTGGAGGATCGCTGCCAACAGGTGTTCTCCGGCGCGACTGTCGTCCGGTGTGTCTGCAGGGGGCTGGAATCGACGTGAGAGAGGTTGGGCTACGGGGAGGGACTGCCGGAATTCACGAGAAGGGGTGGTGGGTTGCCGTGCGATTTGGGGGTTTGGAATGGTGGTTAGCGTGGAATTGGCGGGTTGCATTGTGAATCGGGGCCTTTTTCTTTGCCTTTTTTCTTTTTTCTGTTTTCCCGCCTTACTGGGCTGCCACATAGGAGATAAAACTCCAAAATTGGAACCTGCTCAGAATGACAGAAGACCCACTACTGAGACCAGACGACTGAGCAATCGGGCTCGCCTTCTCGCCGCACGTCGCAAGCCGCACGCCGGCTGCAAGATTATTCGCCGGTTGAGTGTGCCTGCCGGCGGTGGCGTCTTCTAGTCTTCCTTTCGTCCTTTGTCTTCGTATCTTCGTTGGCTTCGAGTTTCGAGCTCTGGCTGCCAGCCCAGCGGTCTGCGGTCCTCCTTGAAGAATTAAAGTTTGAAAGTTTGAAATTTGAAGGTAATTTCGAAATTCTAACTTCTGATTCTAAGTTCTAATAGCCACTAAGTTAAGAAATTGAAATTTTTGATTTATTAGTTATTACTAATTCTGAATGGGCTAATCAATCTTAATTTTTATTATGCAAGAAGAGTAGAAGACGGTCATATAAACTGGGAAAGGTTTAAAATGTTAGTAAATATCACCATCCCAACCTCCACAGCAGCTCTATACCCACCCACAAGGCCAACAGTTAGAAAATAAAATTCAAAAAATTTAACTATGACAGCAGATGAATTCTGTATTTATAAACCAGTATACTATCCACTATGATTGCTAAGCGGCACCATTCAAATTAAACTTAGCACCATTCTAAGTAGGACCTGGTTATTGAAGGGCCAGGAAGGATAGGAACTATCCAGCTCAATTAAGTAAGTTTGAAGGAGGAGTGGAGGACCTGTCTGTTGAAACCTTGAAGGGGCAGGATAGGGATAGAGAAGAGAACACTGGTAAGCTTTTACTTCTATAAACTGTTTAAGTATTAACTACATTGTAATTATTGTTGAAAACTTGCAATCTTGTTTCTTGAATTTTGGATGTTGGATTTGAATGTTAAATTGTTAAGCTTTGGATGTTGAACTTTGGATGTCAAACTTTGCGGTCCTTGGTGCTTTGATTGTTGACAGCTCACTAGTAAGTTTTTGTAGTTGTTTATTGTTGGATTATTGATAGATTTAAGGGGTTTAGAATTCAAAGGATAATTTTCTAATTGATACTATTGAACTTTGTGGAATTGTGAGTTTTAGTGCTTTGATTGTCGAAAGGGAGCCTGTTAACAAAATAGATATAGATTCTCTAATAGATGAATTTGCTAGAGTAAAAAATCGTCGAGTTTAACTTACTTTTTAGTCTAATATTAGCTTTTGATTTGTTGAACATTTTTTTGTAATGTACCTGACTTTGTGAACTCTTTTGAACAGTTTGTATTTATATAAATGGGTTTTTGATATTTCAGTCCCGCTAGGGGTAGTTCTATAGTGTCAATTTTGTTAATCTTTGAGAGGATATGCTAGATAGGTATATGTTTATTAATCAGTGGTTCTCTATAGTTGATTTATAGAGATCGCCATTAAGAATATGAGTGAATATCGAAGCATTGTTCTTAGTAAAGTACCGCAAGGTTTTTAAAATGTTCTTTTGGTGATGCTGCTGAATGAATTGTGTTCTTGGGATTGGATTTTTTCAGTTCTGAAATTGTATGATATATTGGTCGGACTCATTAATCGAAAATTTCTAATCCTAATTTTAATGTGAACTTCTCTGTTCTGCATATGAGATTTCTGAAGTTGAACAAGACCTCAAAGTGGCTAAAAGATGATTTCCTTTCTGCTTTATATTCTGGAATCTTGACAACAATATATGTTTGTCATCTTTGTCAGTTCTTTTTTATTTTGCGAGAATAATGGGCTTATGGGGTCTCTGTTTCTCACTTACATTGAATCTTCTTGATACGTTTTGAGTTTCTTTCTATCTTGCTTCTGGCAAAATGCAGGGATGAGATCATCAAAATTACAGACTTTTTATGTTCATTAATCATTATGGAAAACTAACCAACAGTCCAAAATGTGAATATATGTTCTCAAGATTAACGAGTTTGGATAGACTGATGGTCTAGAAATATAGACATTGGCAGTGGTAATTTTTATCTCTTATTAAGTTTTACTTTTTATGTCTGATGAAATTATTAAGATATTGATTGTCTGTCAAATTATGGTTCTTTTTGTCTTGCCGATGTGCTACTGAAAGTGCTAATGGTAGCTCAGCTGCTTCTGGAAGAAAATAGCCATGCTTTGAAGAGAGAGATTGTTACA
>CAVNYN010269183.1:0-18400 GCA_963692815.1 Nyctanthes arbor-tristis
TTTTTTCTCTTTTGTTGGTAGCTTGAGTTTTTTCTGCAGCTTTGCAATTCAGAGGACTTAGGACCTATAATTGACTTGGAAACTCTTAAAGCGGTGCCACTTTTATGGTATACTTAGAGAATTACAGTGAGTTCTTTGATGTGCTATTTGCTTTTATATTTCAATTTGAGCTTGAAATAAGAACTTCATGCAGAGAGTCAAGATTGATAGTGCCATTGAGCAAGGAGAAGAATACCGGCGGTGATTCGTAGAATTACAGTGAGTTTATTGTTTTGTTTGTTCTTCAAATTAGCATTTGCATACCGTTCAAAGCATCTCAATCGCCCCTTTACAGGCTGCAGGATCATAGTATCTCAGTTGGCAGCCTAAATGTAGTTGTGGGTAATCCATTAAATTTCAATTTAACGTAGGTAAAATGTTTTTACTGAAGAACATGTAAAATCAGGAATGAAGTACTAATAAGAATGAAAAAGAAGACAGCTAGTTGGATGATAATTGGATGGTTATTGATGTCAATTTACTTATGACCATTTTTAGGAAAGGGTAGTATATTGACACAACATTTTCTGCGACAGCAGCCAGCAGTAACAAGAAGAACAGCGTGGAAATCTCAAAATCTGAGAAGAGTGAGTCGAAATCAAGGCAGAGGAAGGGAAGGGATCTTTGGCTTTTGTGGATATAACAAAGATTCCCCAATTGTTGGGCTTGCGATGGGAGGTTTGAAAACCCCATCATCAACCATGTCTAAGAAGAGGATCAAGTATCAAGCCAATAAAGCCGGCACCCCGGGGTCAGGGGAGGCACTTCTGAGAGGTCAAGTGAAGACCCTTTTACAGAAAGTTGAAGAAGAAGCCAAGCTTTCAAAAATAACTGTGCCACACAAGCCATTTTTTAACCTTGTCAACTCTCCAATAGGCCTTCTTGCATCCAGTCCTGCAAACACACCCCAGATCTTGAACCTCAATGATAGCAAGAATTACTTGCCTTCCGTTACACCATCCCCAGTTGAAGAGAAATTCTTGATCTCTCAGGTGACGAGCGAGATATCAGGAGAAAAGAAGCAAGAAGATGCTAATGAATCTGATAAGTGTGTGGCTACAAAGGCCCCAGCTATTCGATTTTTCTGAGAAATCAGATGGCTCTGATTCGCCTGTGCTGACATATCAAGATGTAGACAGTGAATGTAGCGAAGTGAAACTCTCTACAAATGATGAAGATGCATCAATTTGGTGCATTCAGGAACTAGAGATGACTGCGAAGAAGACGATGATTGTTTTGAGGAAGTCGATCAAAAATGTGAGAACGACTATAATGTTGATGAAGAAGAAGAAGAAGACTACGATCAAGGATTGATTGACGAGCTATGCGAAGGAATGATCAAAATGAACGTGAATGGAATCAAATTTAGTGGCAAACGTACTTTTTTCGTGTATATATCAGTGATGGTGAAGGAGAGGAAGTATGTGATGGTGAAACTGAACCTCCTGTGCTATAGTAATTGATGGGCTTTGTCCATTGCCAATAAATAAAATAATTAAAAGAAAGTGTGGGAGTTTATTGTTTTTAAATGGAAGTCTTTCTAATGAGCAACTCCGTTGTTCATTTCTGGGTTTGGAATTATTAAATAAGTTAATTTTTTCCAATGTATTTTATGTTCATAATTATAAAAAAATTAGAATTATTAAAGTGGAATAATTAATAAATGAAAGAATATAATAAGAAAGCGATGTTAAAATTTATTTTTAATATTATTAAATTAACTTTTCTTATTCTATATAAACAAAATGAATATGGCCTTTTTTTTGTGGCAGGGTAATATTTGTCATTTTTCTTGACACTTTAAGTGTTAATAAATTTACTCGCTCTCCTAAAATTATTATATTTCTTCGTGTATCTTTTTTTTATGAAGTAACTAGAATTCTCACTCATGCATTGTACATGATTTAAAAGTAATAATAACCGTAGTAATTCTAAGAAGACATATTTATATGACATGAAAAAGTGACATATTTAGTTGTCAACCATAGATTGGATGATTGTGGGCCTTTAAATTCACTACTTGAATATAAACAACCAATCCATGTTTATCAACTAATAAAGATCAGTGATTCATATCATATAAACATGTTTACCTAGAATTATTCTAATAACAAATGACAACGAATTTTTATACAAAAATTTAATAAATTATTAATACAATCAGTTGAGTCATATATTAGTATTATGAGATATAAATTTTTATAAATATTATATCATATTTTGATTTATTTGTCGGTAATATTTTTTGCACCAGTAAATTCTTTTTCTTTTTTTTTTATACATTAGATATAGGGGAAGAGATGATAACCAATATCAGTTATTCATGTAAGATAAACATGTCTCCATATAATTACTCTAATAACAAATGTCAATAAATTTTTATACAAAAATTTCGTATAAATTATTAATACAGCTAGTTGGGTCATATTAGTATTATGAGATATAAGTTTTCAAGTAAGATAAAATCAAATATTGATTTTGTCTCATTTTTAGGAAGGAATAAATGGACGTGAGTTTGGATAACATGAAGATTAATGTTTGTTAATGTTGTTAATGTTTTATGCATTCTTTTTTCCAAGCACAATCTCTTTAATTTATATGTCATTATTCCAAAATCTTGCACTTTAAATTTCAACTGTATCGCACTTCTGGTTTCTTATACAATTTTTTATAACCATAAGATTATAGTTTCAATATTTTCATGTGAATATGAAAATATTACGTTTAACCGGGACGTCATTTTATTAAATTTTAATATGTTTCTATACGTTTTTTAAGACCATCAGTTATATTAAATTATTAAGTGATTAATTTTTTAAGCTCCATTCTCATTATACCTCATTATAACTATTACAATTATTTTCATCATAATTGCGGTTCTTACGTTTATATTATTATTGTTGTTAATTATTATCACTATTATTATATTATCATTTCCGTTTCTTACTAATTATTATTTTTATTTTTAGTATTATTATATTGATGTTATTGCTAATTAGATAAAATATTGTGTATAATTTTCTCGGTCTTTTTTTTTGTGTTGAAATATGACTGGAATTTGTTTACAGACTGATAAGGAGAACTCAAACCAGAATAAAGTGCCTGCTTGTAGGACTGAGAATAGTGTATCGCCTATCCGCGTGACATAGTTAAACAAGAATTTATCCCAATTTTCAACATCAGTACATAACTCCAGTAACGGTTAGGAATAAAGTTTTTATATATCTCAAAATTTTCTTTGCTCCCATTTTTTTTATACTGTTGCTAATTGTGTTTTGAATTTGATAGGTATGCTTCTTTGTTCAATCGGTAGCATTGAGAATTCCCGAAATGGTCAAACACCAATACCGCCAAACCAGAGCAATTCAACACACAGTCAGTATACAAATTTTATAATTATGAATGAAAAGGGTATAATAAATGTCATTTAGCATAAGACTATTGTAACTTTTAACGGTATTTTTTTAATGATGTTATTGTCGTTATTAACTATTATTAGTCTCATTCAAAATTATCCCTTTTTTTTCGTTACTATTGTTACTTTTCTTTTTGTCATTCGAAAAATTTTCCCCCCAAAACTAAAAGTATTACTGTAAATGTGGTAGTTGCACCTGGGCGAGCGTCTACTGGTTTTCGGAATAAAATTGGTGGATCTATTCGTGCTTCAATTGGTCAAAGCCCAGGATTAATGGCGCCCACTAATCTAAACTTTAGACTGAACATTAGCAATTCCATCACGAGCAGTATATTTGGTATGGGCGAACCAATTAATATTATTAATTGAGTTGTGCTATTTGAACAAAAGCACATATAAAAATTTTAACAAAATTGACATATTACATAATCTTTTTTTCAACACATCACATCACTTTTATATCAATACCAAACGCTTATGACACATGTCATTTTTGTCACCTTTTTTGTATCTTCTTTTGTCCACTTAGAATTTTCCTTATTAATTTCTAATTTACTAATTTTTAGCATACTTTCTTCTTTTCCCTTTATTAACTTTTGTATTCTTATCCGAACAGATTCGCGTAGCCAGTCATCTCTCCGTCCCGGGAATGATATTGTTATGCCTAATAATAAATCAGCTCATAGAACTTCAAGACGTGCATTGTCAAGGAATGTTAGGTCTACTGCTAATAATGATATCAGTGTCATTGAAAAAATCGTTATGTGTATGTTAATTATTTTTGGTAATCTTTTTTATGTGTTATTGATATTATTATTGTAATTTTTCTATGGCTTTGTCAAGCTTTTATTTTTTACCTTTTTTCTTATAGAAATATCTCATCTTATTTTTTTAGGAATTATACTCTTAATATTTATATATTTCAATTTAAATTCTCTTGCAGATTATTGGGACATTGGAAATCCATCTTACGAATGCGTCCATTGTGGTGCCATCTTTTGGTATGGTATGAGGAAAGAATAGCAAAGCATTATAACACACTCTAAGTTTTCCTTGTGTTGCATGCATGGGAAGATCAAGCTTGAAAAAGTAAAGACTCCTCCAAAGTTGTTGACCGACTTGCTATATGGCAATGTAGAAAACAGTAAGCACTTTGTCCAAGACATCAGGTCGTATAACAATATGTTTTCTTTCACATCGATAGGAGTATAGACAAGGGCATAAACAAAGGAGCTTCATCACCTATATTCAGAATTGGTGGGCAGAATTATCATATGATGGGAGGTCACGTCCAAAATTCTCTCAATTGTACATTGTTTACTCACAAAATGAAGTTCAAAATAGGATAAAAGCTATGAGGTGATCTTTCTTTAATCACAAATGGTTCTTTCCCTTTGTATTGAATTCTTATACTAATTGGTATTAACTTTCATTTTATGCTTTTATTTTCTCAAGAAGAGTGAAGATGAGCATAAACTTCGAGAGTCTGTGGTGCATAGCTAGAAAATAATGTTGGGTGAATGTAATGTGTTGGTTAAATATTTGAGAAGGGCCAGAGATAAGTTAAATGAAGGAGGTTGCTCAAATGTAAAGCTTAAATTAATTGGCGTAACAGATAAAAAGACTTACAATACTCTTCAGGCTAATGAAATTGCGATGTTGGTTGTCGGAGATTTCGATATAGCACCTGGTGAAAGAGACATTGTAGTACAGACTACGGGCGGAGATCGACAGAGAATTAATGAGTCATATCCGTCATATCTTAGACTTCAATACCCATTACTTTTTCCTTTTGGAGAAGATTACTATAGAAGGGACATTGATTTATCTGGAATAGTGGCAAGTTCAAGTCGAGGGAGAAAAAGGGTTAGTCTTCGTGAATTTTTTGCATATAGGTTGCAAGAAAGAGCAGGAGAATCTCCACATATTTATTCTCTTGACGGCTATTCCACCAATTTGTGGTCGATGCTTATACAATGGTTGAGACTTCGCGTTTGAATTACATATGCTTTCATTAGAAAGAGTTGCGACGTGAGATGTATAAGGGGTTGACCGGTGCAATATTGAGAGGTGACACTGATACCTCAACAAAAAGACAGCGTATTTATTTGCCATCTAGCTACACAAGTTGGCCACGGTTCATGATGCAAAATTATCAAGATGCAATGGCAATTTGCAGGTAAGTTGTTTTAGTACGGGATACACATTTTATTATTATTAGTACTATTTTTATTATTGTTATTATTATTAGTATACTCTCTTTCAAATGTATGTGTTGCTTGCAAATGGGCTGGGTATCAAGATTTATTTATTACATTTACATGTAACCGAAAATGGCCAGAGAAAACTAGATTTGTTGAAAAAAGAGGATTAAGGACCGAGGATTGTCCATATATATTGTGTCGAGTATTTAAGGTCAAGTTAGATTATTTGATCAAGGACATCAAAGACAATCAAATTTTTGGAAAGGTGAAAGCAGCTAAAGATATAATTGCATTTATACAATTTACGTGCATTGTAGTTTTTATTTTTAATTATTTATTCTAACCCACATTCTTGTCGTTATTTACACAGTGGAATTTCAGAAATGTGGCCTTTCTCATGCACACATACTATTATTTTTGGAGGCAAAAGATAAATATCCCACTGGAGATGATATTGATTGGATAATTTCTGCTGAGATACCTGATAAAAATGTTGATCCAGAGTACTATAATACTGTAAGCGAATTTATGGTCAATAGTCCTTGTGGTGCTGCTCGAAGTAATTCACCGTGCATGGTGAATGGTCATTGCACAAAGCATTTCCCAAAAAAATTTGTTAATTTCACGACAGTTGATGATGATGGCTATCTAGTCTACAGAAGGAAAGATGATGGGAGAATAGTACTTAAGAATGACATTGAGCTTGATAACCTATATGTTGTTCCTCACAATAAGAAACTTTTACTCAAATATGGCGCCCACATAAATGTTGAATGGTGCAACCAATTGTCTGCAATCAAATATTTGTTTAAGTATATTAACAAGTGTCATGATCGAATAACTGCAACGTTTTGTCATACCTCTGAAAATGACACTGCGGGGGACAATGTTGATGAGATTAAGATGTACTATGATTGCCGGTATATTTCCACTTGTGAGGCCGCTTGGAGATTATTTGGATATGATATATAGTATAGGTATCTAGCAGTAGAGAGGTTGAATTTCCACTTGCCTGATCAACAAAATGTAACGTTCTCGGATTCTGGTTGTATTGAAGATGTTGTCAACCGTGCTTCAGCTGGAGAAATTCAATTCATTGAGTGGATAGAGGCAAATAGACAATATGAAGAGGCTAGATTGTTGACTTATTCTGAGTTTCCTACTAAATTTGTTTGGGACAGAGATGAGAGGAGGTGGCTTCCTCAACAACATAGAGTTTGTATTGGTAAATTGCATTATGTGCCACATGGTGTTGGTGATGCATATTATCTTCGGTATTTACTGAATATACAAAAATGTCCAAGGAGTTACGATGAGTTGAAGTGTGTCAATGGTGTTCAATATAATTCATTCAAAGATGCATGTTATGCACTCGGATTACTAGATGATGATAAAGAATATATTGACAGTATTGTTGAAGCAAGCCAATGGAGTCCTTCACAGAGTTTGAGAAGCCTTTTTGCTATATTATTGTTGTCCAACTCCTTATCACGTGCTGAGGTAGTGTGGGACAAGTATTGGAAGTACCTTTCAGACGATAAATTATATCGTCAGAGAAATACTTCACAAGACAGAGGTATTTTTTTAATTCAATTACGTTGTTCTCTTACACCTATGCTTTGATTTAATACTTACTTATATTTTCCTTATTCTCTATGTATAGAATTGCAATTATCTGATGAAGAAATCAAGAGTTTTGCACTTGGAGGGTTGAGAAGATATTGCGGCGTAGTGGAAAGAGTTTGCATGAATTTCCTCCTATGCCTTTTCCAAACTCAAGATTCTTTGAAAATTGTGGAAATAGACTGATAGAGGATGAACTATGCTACGATAGACGTGCTTTTACAAAGGAACATATAAGATTGCTTTCAAGCATGACAGAGGAACAACGCAGTGTTTATGAGACCATCATGAATGCAGTTGACTCAAATACTAGTGAGACATTTTTTTATATGGTTATGGAGGAATAGGAAAGACAATTGTGTGGAACGCTTTGTCTGTAGACTTCGGTCTAGAGGGGATATTGTCTTAAATGTCGCATCCAGTGGAATGTCGTCTCTCTTGTTATCTGGTGGTAGAACTGCACATTCAAGATTTGCAATACCATTAATTCTAAATGAAGATTCGACATGTAACATAAAACAAGGTAGCCCCCCAGCACAATTGATTAGTATAAGTAAGTTAATTATATGGGACGAAGCACCAATGATGAACAAATTATGCTTTGAAGCCTTGGATTGGACTTTGTGTAATATTTTGAAATCTGATAATCCATCCAACTCATAATTACCTTTTGGAGGTAAAATTGTTGTGTTCAGAGGCGACTTTAGACAAATTTTTCCTGTAATTCCAAAAGACAGTAGACAAGACATTGTTGGTGCAACAATCAATTCATCATATATATATATATAGGATAATTGTAAAGTTTTAAGGTTAACTAAGAACATGAGGCTTCAAAATCTTGGAACCACTGATGAATCAATGGAGTTGAAGGCTTTTTCAGAGTGGATTATGAGTATAGTTGATGGGGCAATTTAAGGTTCGAATGATGGATATGCAACCGTTGACATTCCTGATGACCTATTAGTTGATCCGTCTAATGATCCCATTGCTGCGATAGTGAAGGCCACATTTCTGACTTTTTCATTTGATGACAATGATGCAAGTTATCTGCAGGGTAGGGCAATTCTAGCACCGACGCTCAATGTTATTGAATTTGTGAATGATTATGTACTGTCATTGAATGCCTCATAATCGGTAACCTATTTAAGCGCTGATTCATGTTGTAAATTAGATGATGGCGGTGATTTTTTAGAAGGTATTCATCCACCTGAGTTTCTCAATAGTATAAAGTGTTCAGGTGTTCCAAATCATAAGTTGAAACTAAAGATTGGGACGTCGATTATTCTGCTTCGAAATATCAATCATTCTCTTGGACTGTGTAACGGAACACAGTTCATTATAACAAGGCTTGGGAAACATATTTTGGAGGTAAAAATTCTTTCAAGAAACAATGCACGTCAGAAGGTATTAATCCCGAGGATGATTTCAAGGCCATTTGACACAAGGTTGCCATTTAAGTTCCAAAGAAGGGAATTCCCTATTATTGTATCATATGCAATGACCATAAATAAAAGTCAAGGACAATCACTCACAAATGTAGGACTCCTTCTAAAGAAACCGTTATTTAGTCATGGGCAACTGTACGTTGCAGTTTCCAGAGTAACAAATCCCAAAGGATTGAAAACAGTGATATTTGGGAACGAAATTTGTGATAAGAAGTCCACAACCAATGTTGTTTTTAAAGAAGTTTTCCGTAATTTAGAATAATTTCACAACACATTTCCAATTACATTGTACACTTTACTTAATTCCATATCTATTTAAATTTATATTTTTCAATTACTTTCATATATTTAAAGTATTTTTGTCCATTGAACATGTCATTATTCAAATAGAATGTGTCATTAAAAGTTGATATATATTTTTTTAAATAACTGCTCTTTCTACATCCCCTGCAATGCACTGGTAATATACTAGTTAAATTAAAGCAGCATTAGTTGTAGGGCAGTAATACCCATGAAAAATTTCCCCAGAAAGAACAGCCAGAAACAAAGTTTATTGAAGATTTTGCTTCCACCACTCTAGAAAAGAATGTCTGTATAAATATTCAACAACCCTACGGCAAACTATATCAAAGGAAGAAATAAAGAATGCACCTTAATTCAAAATAGGTTTAGTTATACACATGTTGCACCGCCTTTCCACTACAAGAAAAAACGCCCATACAAACAGCAAAATTCCAACGGACGACAATCCGTTAGTAATTACTGACGATGGATAAAAATCTGTCGGCAATTTTCGACGGAAAAAATCCCATCGAAAATTGTCGGCGGCAGAAGGCGCCATCAGAAAATGTCGGTAAATACTGACGGCAGACTTTTTCTGTCAGTAAACTCCGATCGAAAACCTCTGCCATTGGATTAATTGAATAATTATATAATTATTAAATAACTAATAAATAAAGTGTTTGCTCTAGTCTGCTTCAGCAAGCCACCATTTTGAAGGGGATAAATCCCACATCAAATAATTATAAAATAAATAATCAATATATAAAGTGTGAGTAAGAATTAATTTTGAGATAATCAAATCAAACATAGCCTTAGGATTCCTACACATCTCCGAAGGTTTTGCTTATAGAGCACAGAGCCGATGCATCTATTCAGTTGTAATTCTGAAACCCTAGGTTTATTAACACACAATTTTCATTTCGATTATTGTTCTTATTGAATCTGCTAAGCTCTAATATCACTTGTAGAGTTACAACACACCAAAAAAAATTACAAAATTATTTTTTTTACAATGTGAAGCTTCACTTATTTTCACTCCTACACTATTATATTTACTCAGTCAAGAAACCCACTAATTCTCTACCACTCAAGCACCACTCTCTCAATCTTACCGCAAAGAGAGACGAAACGTTCTTGCCCAATTCCCTGCAGTCAGCAACGTCAGGTAGTTTTTGTCCAGTTGCCCTTGTTCTGCATTTTTGAATTCTTTACATGGCGGGTTTTTTTTTTTTCATTTTTTTTAATCGGTGGTGGAATCAGTCATCAGAGTTAAAGAACTAAGAGGTCGAATTAAGAGGGCAGAGGCCGGTCCGCTCGTCGTCGCCGTCGACGTCCGTCCCACTCCTTTCGTCACTTACGCACGCACTCAGCAGTAGTTAAGGTAATAACTTTTTGCCCTTCTGCCGTAATTCCCTAACCCTAATCCCCAAACTCCAATTGCTTTTGTTCTTGACTTCTGTGCTTTCTTGAAGAATTCTTCTCAACATATTGTTCTTAACTTCTTCACTTGTTCTGTACTAATTCTTCTCAACTTTTGTTTAATTTTGCCGCAATCGGTGGTCAAATCAGTCATCAGAGTTAAAGAACTAAGAGGGCAGAGGCCTGTCCGCTCGTCACTTCCGCCCTTACTCAGCAGTTAAGGTAATAAGTTTTTGCCGTTTTGCCCTAATTCCCTAACCCTAATCCCTAAACTCCAATTGTTTTTGTTCTTCACTCCTGTGCTTTCTTGAATTCTTCTCAACATATTGTTCTTCACTTCTTCTGTACTTAAATCTTCTCAACATATTTGAGGCGTGGTTTTGTTTAATTTTGTCGCAATCGGTGCAGAGGCCTGTCCGCTCGTCACTTCCGCACTCATTCCGGTTTCAAGGTAAGATTGTTCCTTTTTAGAGTTTTCTTTGTATTTTCTATCAGCAATGGGTGTCAACGTCTCACCCTACACAGCAGAAAAATGTATTTCACAAAAGGACTTTGACACGTCTTTTAGTGTGCCAGTAGACTTGGCGGTCTTCATAGGACTTGAGAATGGAAAACGAGAGAGTATTGTTCTTATTGACAATGGTAAAAAGTACACCGTTAGAGCTTCAAGATCGAAGAAGAAAGGGAAAATCACCTTCCTGAAACATGGATGGCAGCAGTATTTATCAAACGCAGGTCACCAAAAAGGTGATCTGCTATGCTTTTTACCGCTATACCTCGACGATGGATCTACTCAGATGTTCCAGGTTACCGCTTACCCCGCGCGTTGGCGCGGCTGAGTAAATAGACCCTGCTTAAGTTTATATTTTATTTATTTATTTATTTTTCTCCTGTCATGATTACTGTATCGAGCTGGAGCTTAAAGGAATAGAAGTTCATGTTCAGTGAGAATGGGGATTTTGATGGTTAACCAAATCAAAATAACTTGTCAATTGATTGTTTCTATTGGATATATATGTATCCTCTTAACTATTCAATGCATGATTAATAGTTTCTTTTCTGTATTTTTAGCAAAACGGCTGATCTCTTGAACGAAGGAGGATTTGATCAAGAATTTGGGAACTGTCGCCAAGTCTGGAACTTCAGGTATTTATGCGATAAGTTGACAAGATTCTGAAAGTCATGAAAATTATAAAGGTTGTAGCTTGTTTTTTGCTGATGCTAAAAGCCTAACAGGGTAAATATGATAACAGGGTAAATATGATGGTTATTTGTCTATACAGCATTCTTGGAGAAAATGCAGACAAGCGGAGACCTTAACCTTATCGGGAAATTTGATGTTGGATTCTGCTGGGCATATCTTGTTACTGCCTACGTTGAAGTCTGACAACCAGCATGATTGTTAAAGAGTTTTTCCGTAATTGGATGGTCAGTAGAAGTTTTTGTTTGTTTCTTAAAGGCATACATGATTCATGATTTGGACTGCTTTCAGGTATGTATGGGAGTCGAAGGCTGGTGGAGCTTTTGCTATTTCGGAAGACACTTGAAATGAGCCACTTGGTTGTGGAACTGAAATCAGATTGCACCTGAGACATGAAGCTCAGGAGTATTTGGACGGGTACAAATTAAAGATTAGTGGAAAATATACTTTAGCTGATTTGTTTGTGTTTGAGTTGTTACTATATATATGTTACGGTCAACTATTTAACAATGATGATTAGCTCTAAGAGATATGTTTTGATTTCTCAACTTTGACATTATTTTATTTATCCTATGAATGTCGTTTCCGTTTGAATATGAAGAAGGATGAGAACATTATTTAGGTCAGTTAGGCTTCCCAAAGGACTATTAGAACTATTCTGTAGTATCCTTATGTTTATCCAGGCTAAGCTTCGATTTTTCTCAACTTTGTTCAATTTCATAATTTTCCTCAGCCTCCTGAAGATCTCTACATTTCTTCAGTTCTGTACGTCAGCAGCTATTATCAAAATGACAATCATGCCACAACATAAAAAACCTGCCCCGACCTGTTCCGGCTATGGCTTGTGTGCTGGCAGGATATATGGAAATTATACTGAGCTCGTCCTTAATTAGTGTGATTGTATTGAGCCAGTAAAGTTTTAACTATGCCCCCGAATTGAGTCCTATCTCCACTTTGCTGACGGCACAAAAACCTGAATTTTATGTTCATGGCTAGTTATTCAAATGGGAAGGGGAGGAAGAAGATGCTGAGAAAAATCCCAAGACAAAGACGGTTAAGAAAACTACCTACGAATGGAAACTATTGGATGATGTCAAATCTATATGGCTAAGGAATCCAAAGGAGATTACGGAAGAAGAATACACAAAATTCTACCACTTCCTGGCCAAGGTTTTTTCCACATCATGCGTTGCGGGGTCCATTTTAACGCCATCGTCTTTTTGTTTTCATACGAACATTTTTTAAATATTTGATGAAATTTATATTCTACTGACAGGATTTCAGTGATGAGAAGCCCCTAGCCTGGACTCACTTCACAGCAGAAGGTGATGTTGAATTCAAGGCTATACTGTTTGTGCCACCTAAGGCTCCTCATGATCTATATGGAAGTTACCACAACTCGAAAAAATCCTACTTAAAATCATATATCAGAAGGGTTTTTATCTTGGATGAATTCAATGAACTTCTTCCCAAGTATCTGAGCTTCTTGAAGGTAATTCATGTTATCTCGAAAAACAAAATAATTCCACTCTAATTAAGATATATTGTGATCTAGACTCATATCTTACTCTTTGACCGGTGCAGGGCCTTGTCGATTCTGGACCTTGCCACTTACCGTATCTAGAGAAATGTTACAGCAACGCAGTAGCTTGAAAAAAATCAAGAAAAAAACTCATCCGTAAGGCCCTAGATATGATCCGTAAACTTGCTGATGAGGACCCAGTGGAGTCTAGTGATAAAGACAAGAAAGGTATGGCATGGTAAATAAATACTGTGGGAAACATAATATCTATGGTATTTCTAGGCTCTTTTATGGTGTAAATACATATCGTCACTTGTTCCTGATTTGACTAAAAATTAATACTGCTGTGGAAGTTGAAGAATCCAGTCAAAGCAATGAGAAGAAAGGCCAATATGCAAAGTTCTGGAACGAATTTGGCAGATCAATTAAACTTGGTATCGTTGAGGACACAGCTAACAGAAATCGCCTGATGAAACTCCTTCGATTTGAGATGTACGTAAGCGGACACCTTGTTGAGCATATAATATAAACTGTTTTTAACAACTAATTGTTGTGCTATCCTCTTTGTAGAACGAAGTCAGATGATAAATTGACTTCACTTGATCAGTACATCCCAAGAATGAAGTTAGGACAGAAGGATATCTTCTATATAACTGTAGCAAGCAAAGAACAATTAGAGAAATCAACATTTCTTGAGAGACTATCAAAAAAGAATTTCGAGGTATGTCCTAGTCTATTATCTCACTACTTGGAAACAACTTTGTCTTGTGGCTGCCCTACGAGGGTTCAGATTCTTGAAGTGTTTTTTATTTTTATTTTTTAATTTTATCTATTTTTATTTTTTTTTTGCTCTTTCTATTGCAGGTTATTTTCTTTACGAACCCGGTGGATGAATATCTAATGGATTAAGAAGATAAGAAGTTCCAGAATGTGTTCAAGGAAGGATTGAAGATTGGGAAGAATGCAAAAGACGAGGAGCTGATGAAAGGGTGGAAGGGTGCTCTCGCCAGCGAGAACGTTGATGATGTGAAGATTAGCAACTGACTAGCTGACACCCATGTGTAGTTGTAACGTCAAAATATGGTTGTAGCGCAAAACATGGAGACGATAATGCAGTCACAAACTTTTTCAGGTGCCAGCAAGCAGGCTTACGTGCGGGGCAAGAGGGTGCTTGAAATTAACCCCAAGACACCCGATTATCAAGCAACTTCTGGAGCTAGTAGTGAAAGATCCTGACGTATGTCCAAAATTCAATTTCGCATTCACGGTTTACCTTGTGTCTGTGTGCTTGTGGGGTGCGGAGGAGTGAGTGGATAAACTTAAGAAGTTATGATACACTGGTTTTAGAATAAATAAGTATTCTTAATGGTTAAGCTTTAGAGTTGAAAATGAGTTATTTATTTTGCCAGTAAGATGACTTTTGTGACAAAAATTATTGTCTTTCATTGAAAGGAATGAAGAAAACGTAATATTTACACGTTTTGAAGCAGTAGTTTTTCCTTTAACTTAGCCGAACATGCTTTAGCAATAGCAGAATAAGGGTCCCCCACTTCTCTTTCCTAAAAGCAAGTTTACCCTAACGTTATTTTTTTTTCCGTGCAGAATCGAGCGGGGTTTATTTTACATACACATTTTACACATACTTTAGGATTTGAGCTCGTTAAAATTTATGGTTAATTATTGTTAATTGCCTCATCTACAAATTATTTAATTTGTAATGTCCATTCTCTTATTTTATTGTACTTCTTAGTAACAATTTCTCTGTTTATTTTTACTTGCATCTTTTCACCTGCTCGAAAAACGTTAAACTTTGTCGCCCACATGAGGTAATTATAACGTGCTAATTTCCTTAATTCGAATTTCAGGTTTTAGATGAGCTATATTTTGCTTCCAAGACATTTCTAGGTTTTTTGTTTAGTTGTTTGGTAGGCAGTGTTGAATACTGTTGTGAGTTTAGTCTATAAAGGCAGTGTTGAATACTGTTGTGAGTTTAGTCTATAAAGCTTTCAGATATGGTATGGTTATATGATTTGAGAGCCTGCCCATAAGATACATGGTTTCTGGATATTTATTCAGGAGCTTTGTGAACGTCTTGAGAATTCGGGAAGAAAAATTAACTGAGTGTTTGTTTATTCTAAGTGTAGTTAACTTCTTAACGTGGGACTTAAACATCTATGTTAAGCTAGAAATTTTTGGGTTCCATATGCACAAGCCACATTCATGTTTGAGAATGTTAGGCAATTCTTTGAACTATGAAGATTCACTGAATTATATTTGTCATTAAAATCTAAATTTTTCTCAAGTATCTGATGGAAAGCACTTACAAGATTAAATAGTTTAACCATCTATGCTTTCTTAATTTTTGCAGACGAGTTACAAGATGGTTTTGGTCAGATATGCTTAAGACTAAGCCAATGATGACAGAATCAGACGGAAAAACCCGAACTTTGTTTCCTGAGGCTAGAACAAGGAATTTGACATATTGCTCCATCATATGTTGATGTCACAGAGAGTTGTCAAGAATAGGAATAGCAATGAGGCGGGTTCGGGGTGGGTATGCCTTTCCCCGCCTCTGCCCCGTTAAGAAAAGCCCCGCCTCGTACCTGATTCAATCGGTACAGGGCAGGTATGATAAAAATACTCGTTATCCGCTCCGTTAAGAAAATCTTAAAAATTTTTTTAAAAAACATTGAAACTACATGAAAAACCATCCAAATTATTATACATCAAGTTTAAATTATCATTGTCATTAAACCATTCAACGAATACATATCGAAGTACTATATAACAAAATTAAAAAAGAACACTGGGCAAAGAACATTTGTGTTGTCTTAATTTTATTTTTTATTTTAAGGAAACTCAAATTTTGAATTAGTATTAGAGTTAGCTAAAAATTTAACAAAAAGAACATTGGCAAAGTGGCTCAGGCTTGTTGATTTAAGTTTGAGTACTAGGGTTTGATTCTTCACTACCCTTTCTTCTATATTAAATTTTTTTTTATAGTTAAAAAAAAAAGTCGGGATCGGGGCGGTCACAATCCATTCTCGACCCGATAAGAGTTCGGGGAGAAATTCTTAACCCCATACGCGACCCAATACTTAACAGAGCGGGTACCCACGGGTATCAGGTTTGAAATTGCCATTCCTAATCAAGAAGTAGCATGAGCTCAAGATTTTATTAAGGGTCCGTTTGGCATTGATTATAAATCAAATAGTTTATAACACATTTTGAATTTTGAATTTTGAAAACATGTGGCTTAATTTGATTGGTTAAATTTCTAAAAGTTGTTATTTGATGTGTTTTGAGTGTGAGGTGTCAATGAGATAATTTGACAAGTGTCTCAAGAATTTAAAATTTAAAATGTGTTATAAATCATTTGGTTTATAATCAATGTCAAACAGACCCTAAAGTATTCATTGGTAAGGTAAATCATGCCCGCTTCAAAATTAATCTGTGAGAAAAACTGAGCTTAGAGTTGTCTCTTCCGAAATGTTCTTATCTAATTTGTTTAATAGGTACCTATAATACTGTAACCCAGGTCTGTAGATGATGTCAAAATTCAGAAAAGAATTTGACAGAGTTTGGAGTGTATCGTATCGATATGACCAAGCGATGGATATATATATATATATATTTGCATGTTATGTTTTTATTGGCATATTTGTTTGGCTGTGAAAGTAACAGTTGGATTTAGGGCGATTGATTTGCTTAGTGGAGTTTCAGGTTAATGGGAAAGTAAAATGGCAATCTAGAGAGGTGAATCCGGGTTTGGAAAATTGGAATAACGGGGCTGGAAGTGGCAAGCCAGCTCAGGGAATCGAAAATTGGAAACAGATCGACATTTTCGGTTTTTAAATTTTTCTTCCTTTTCCCTTTTAGAGCTCTGTATTGTTTGGCTTGGGTGTAAATGTGGATACATTCATAATTTGAATTGCAATTAAATGGAAGAAATTTCTATTTTGATGAGGATGGTGCTTTTTTAATCTTGACTGGGTGCACCAGGCAAGGTGTGCAGTTTTCTATTGGAATCTATCTATTAATATATAAAAGCCCTTAAGTTGGGGGTCTTTTTTTCCTGCTTATTTTTCTGTGGTAGAACTTGCGGTCAAACTTTCACTGTAAGCTCTTTTAACTTTTTCTTACCCCCCTTCCTCCTTCATTTTAACCACATTCTTATCACTTTCCAGTAGAATCATTCTTCCTCAATTAGTTTTTGGATAATTTGGATAGGGAGATATCAATCTTTCATTATTCCTTATCCTCAACGTGATAGAGTAAGGAAAAACTATTTATTCCTTAATTCATATCTTCGTAATTTCGGAATTCAAGCTACATATTTATAGACAGGAACCTAATTTGCTATGTGTATATAGATTCGGCTATGTTATTCATTTCATTAGTTTGTATATTGTTATTTTGATTATCAAAACATTGTTTATTCATTTCATTAGTTTGGATCAATATACAAACATAAAAGCGTATTGTGGGCTTGTTGATGGGATGTTTATGGTGCACTTTGCAAAATCCTCCAAAGTGCGCCATTTTTTGTCTCTTCCCATTTAATTCTATGCTATCTTTCTAATCTCAAAACATTAAAATAATCAAAAGCTCCTTTTCAGTGTTTAATTAAAGGGCCCTTTAATCTTTTACAATAAAATATTTCTAATTTGCACAAATAAAAGTTTACAAATATTTGGCCGTCAAGAAAAAAAAAAAAGTTTACAAATATTTGGTAAAAGCAATCATGAAGTAAGAGCATCGGCACATCTTCTATCTCAATATGCGTGACAAATAGATTTGAAAAATAAAATAAAATGCCTTCACTAGAAAATATAAATTGTTTAAATAATTAAACATGTGTCTATTAATTAATAAATTATATGTTAGTTATAAAGAGAGATAACTACAAAAATAATAGAAAGTAATGGATAGATAATGTCTAACAACACTGTCTAGAAGTAAATAATGTGCTAGACATTGTCCATGATTTCTCTCACCAGATAAGTTTTTTTTTTTTTTTGGGGTTGACAAGGCCATAAATTTTTTACAATTCACATACCATTGAGATGCCGATCATTCTGTAGAGAGGTGACCTCTCTCATTTCCTGATTCCCCAATAACATATGACTATGTGTGTGTGACCTCTCCCTCACCTCTTCTTAGAACTTTTCTTGAGCCGCTCTAATACTATAGTTATAATAGTCATTGATTTAGACCTATAAATGATATTATACAACTACTCGTACTCGT
>CAVNYN010269184.1:0-55940 GCA_963692815.1 Nyctanthes arbor-tristis
GAAATCCTAGCTTCCTATATATAATAGTTAGGATTTAGTTAATTTTAATAACTTTTGAAGTCCGCCAATCATAACGTGACAAGTGGCGCCAATCATACCATGATAAGTGGCGCAAATCACCTCATGACAAGTGGCGCGATGTGGCGCCGTACACTTGTCATGAAATTGCCCAAGAAGTCCTTCCCCTTTGCATTATCTTTCAATCAAGTTCACACTCTTCAATTCATGTCAATTAAGTCATTACACTTTAGTCTATGTCAATTATCAACCAAGATCTTTCTTTAGCGTCAATTCAATAACAATATTTTGATCTTCAAGTAATCTTTCAATGATATTCAAGTAATTCTTCCAAAACAACAATTTCGTTGCTTACCTTAATTTGCAGAAATTTTCGGGATGTTACATAACTGTGGTAGTATTTTCATCCTTATATATCCCTCTGCCTCTCTGCTCCATTTTAGTTCTGGCAACAAGTAAAATACAATTGTGGAACTAAATATAAATAGTGGTTAGTGTCGACGACAATTAAATTCTGAATTGAAGAATAATGACATACTGTAAGTCAATAATTGATTAAAACGAGCACAAAATTTATAGAAAAATAATATTTTGAGCTCCCTTAAAAATTCCTGAAATGCTCTGTATGCCATGGAAAAATTAATATACAAAACACTCTAATAAATTCACAACATTGAAATCAAAATAATTTTCGAAAAATTCATACTTGTTGTGCAATATGAAATTGTGTGAAAATATATAAACCGAATCAAGAAATACGAATTAGAATTTTCCGTTCTATTTCAAAAACAGCCGTACATTTGTACTCTCAAGTTGGATTTTTAAGTTTTGGAATGCAAGGTCTAGCCTCCAAATGGATGAGGCTACCAAACCTAATGATTGATTTTGGGTGAGGGAATAGCTAACCAGATGACAAGATTGAAAGTAGGAAAAAAACGTGGCTTTGTTCTTATTTAATTTTAATTTTAGCTTTTGTTATATATATTTTATCTTATATAGGGTTATATATGTAAATGTATTGTGGTGTGGGTATCTATTTTCCTTTTTATATGTGGTGGGGTTAAAATGTGGTGTAGTTATTAAATTTTGTAGTGGTAATATAATTACTCATTTTGAAAACGTAGGGTGAAGTTTTCAAAATTTATCCCCATCTTATCCTTCACTAACATGAAATTTAAAGAAAAAATTGATAGAAAGGACAAACGCATGAATGTATAAAAGAATGTAATAGAATAAAAAATAATAGTGACAAAATTGTATGGAAGACTAGATTTTAGAGACGAAAAGTCAAAATTATCATAGTTATTTCTTTCATATTTTTCTTTTGGCGGTTGAAGAAGGAGATTCTATTTGTTAAAAGAACTTCATAAAATATTTTTATATAACAGGGCAATTTTACAATTTTTCTCCTGTGTATGGTGTGATTGGGGGAGTTAATTAATTGTTTAGGATAAGATAGTAAAATTATTATGTGATATAAAATATTTTATGAAGTGTTTTTTAACGAATAGAAGGACTAATTAAAGAATGAGGTTGAGATGAATATCATAGTTTCTCTCCCTACCTAGTCCGTTTTCCTGTTTACCTATTGAACAACTTAATATTTTGAGGAGTAAAGCAGTGACAAAATCTATCAAGCAAGCTTATTCAGTTATTTTCAGTCACAAATTGTGACTTAGAGTTTACAAGGCTATATATATTTAAGAAAATAATAATGAAAATATATAAACGTATAAATAGGGCAACAAATGGGTGATATGGACTACTTTAAAAGTGCCCGTCTCCTTTCGGTACTCAATTTAAGTGGGGATGAGTTCCAGGAGAGAACGGAACTTTGGATAGGTAAAGGTAGTATGTCATATATTTGATTCAAGCCCTTCCGTTGCCATTCTATTTGGCAATTTTCATATTATTTTTTCAAATTTTTTTTTAGTCTCCCCCCCCCCCTTTTCAGACGCCATTCTTTATTCTTTTAATCGTGGTACATATTATTGGTCTGTCATTAGTATTTTGCCTTTAAATTTAATGTTTTTGCCCCTAGATAAAAAAAGGTAAAGTTAGAGGTATGCATGTTGACCTTTATCCGGCTGTTAAGAAAATCTTTAATCAAACTTTCAGGAAAATGATCACTTAGCCATAGGGGTACATGCCTCGTCCACCACCAATTTTGAGTTAGTATGTTCTATTAAAATTTCGAGTTCCCCCCTTTGCAAACTCATTATAACGAGTTTTAATGAAAAATAAGAGAGAGAATGAGTAGAGTTGAATAGTGAATATTTACGCCGTAAATGTGGGTTCTATAAAATTTGTTGATGTAATTAGTTTGACTAATTTTTATTTAAAAATAGAATCAATTTCCAGACACTATCTTTTCGTTGAATGTGTTATAGTGGGGACACATTAATACTTATTCAAGAATAGTAGGTAAAATGGCTTCAAATTACTACTCTTTTAAAGCTCAGACAAACACATGCAGAAGAAAAAGAAAGAAAGAAAGAAAAGCTACTTACGAGATTTATTTATAACTATACTAGTTATTTCACTCGTTCATTGTATAGGATGATAATACTAGATAATATAGTCAATTCAGGAAAATTAAACAAGATTGTATACAAAAAAATCTAAAATATAATACTTGATCGTTTATGTGTGTATAAAGAAAAACAATATAGGTGCTACACGTAATATGATATCTTTCATTAATGAAAATAAATAAAAATGGTCTACCAAAAAAAAAAACCTAAGAAACACATTGAAAATTTTTTTTAGAGTTTGTATTAGGCTGCCAGTGTATAATGCATGGGAAAATATGTTACATCTAATAATCATAGCTAGAATAATGAACGATAATACTTGTATTACAACATTTATAATAAAATTTGTTGTTTGGTCATCTTTAACGCTGATCATAATTATCTAACTTTTTCAATTTATAACGCTCAAAAATATGAGTGAATACTAACTTTTTCTATAAAATGCACATGTGATTTATTGTCCCATTTGGCTTTTTTTTTAACTTTTGTAATATGTATTAATAATATCTATTGTCCCCTTTTATTTTTTTTTAAAATTTTGTCATCAGTATTAATGAATCTAATTTTTCACAACATGCACATTCTACAGATTAAATATTTTAATATGTTAATATATAACATAATTTAATAAGTGTTTAAAAAACTTACCCGTTATGACCAAGTTAATTGGAAAAATTAGGAATTAGCTAATACTTGAACCAATCAGTGCGAGATAAAGAGGAATATACCGATTCACGATAAACTTTTTTTTCAATAATAATCCATTAAAATTTTAAATTTTTTGAAAGCACAAGTCTCATAAGTCAAAATCTTATTATAAATAATCATTATCCAAGTATGTTAATATAGACATACATTCTCAATTCTTTTATCAGAATAAACAATGTAGGATTCCCTTTTTATTCTCAAAGTCACTTTTCCAATGGCCCTTGAACTATAATATTTGATCTTTTACACTTGTGTAAAGAAAAACAATATAAGTATTATCCGTAATACGATATCTTTTATTAATGAAGATAAAAAATAGTCTTAAAAAATAAGGAAAACATTAAAGAAAAATTGCAAATACGGGAACTAATTCAAAAAACAATTCGATAGTATGAGATAAAAACGGATATAGATCACTGGTTCACAATAAACTTTTTTTAATAATAATCTATTAAAATTTTAAATTTTAAAATTTTTTAATAATAATAGCTCTTAAACTATAATATTTAATTCATTTGTGCATAGAGAAAAACAATTTAGGTGCTACTTATGATACGATATTTTTCATTAATAAAGATAAAAAAATAATCTAAAAAACCTATGGAAAATATTGAACAAAATTTACGAATACAGGAACCAATATGAAAAACAATTTGAAGTTACGAGATAAAGACGAATACGGTTCACAATAAACTTTTTTCAATAATGATCTATTAAAATTTTGAACTTTTTGAAAGTTTAAGGCCGATAAGTCAAAGCTTTATTATACATAATCCTTCTCCGAGTAGTTTAATATAAACATACGTCCTCAATTCTTTTCATCAAATAACTAACTAGATTTTTTTACGGGTAGAGTTATAATGTACATTCATATCAGAACATGTGAGTCTAGACATTATGTTATAAATAAAATATAGTATACCAGTTGGATTGTAAAAAATTACAAATTAGTATGAGAATTATAATTCACCATGAGATATTTGTAATAAAATGCCTGAGTTTATAATTCTGGTATCCTCCAAACACGTTATGTAAGTTCACGCATCCAACCTATATAAAGTTGTAATAATAAGCAGTCAAGCAAGTAGGGATGACAATTTGACACACATCGATTCAAAAACCCGTGGAGACCTGCCTCTAATAAAATTGATCCACCACACCTAATCAGAGCAAAATGACGGGTATGGGCAACATTTTCTGCCCCATAGTGGGTCCAGGGCGGGTGCAGATTAAGTGGAACTCTCCTCATACACCCGTGACTCACCAAATATTTTCTTTTTTATTTTTAATAAATTTAATTCTAAAAATGTGTAGAAATTATTAGAAATGACATTTTGACCGATCGACCCATAAATTTGTGGCAATTTATTTTTATTTTTTGTTATGTTATTTTTTTGAAAGGATTTTTCTATCGAATTGAAAGAATCATTTTGTATATTAATTAATGTTGAGAACTTTAAAATTCTAAATAAAAGGTTTTGTTTTATTCTACGTTCATCAATTAATAATCTGTTCCACATAACATTAATTGAAAGGGGAAAAAATTCATGAATCCTTTCGTAGGTCATGGTGGCGTCCCACCCCTCCCCATGACCCGACCTATCTTGACCCACCCTATAAATATTGGACAAAGACGTGTTTGCGTAACAAAAATAATAAATGTACAGTTTTTATTTTAGTATTTGACGCTTTAAATTAATGTTTTATTAATAATATATTCCTATTATATACTCGCTTAATACTTTAGTATATTTTATTTTTAAATCGTCTAACTTATTTCATATTATTAGTAAAGTCTAACAATATATATCATGTATGTACATACCTGTATTCACTGAATACCTGTTCAGATAAAAAATTTTATACTCATGAGAAACTATCTTCCCCATGTACCCTTTTTATGAGAAAAATTAAAAACTGATAGTTATAATTAAAATATTAAATGGAGATATTTAAAAAAAATGTAAGGGATCTTAGACTTTTAATATAAAGGGAGACTATATATATGAGACATCTTGAAAAGAAAAATAAGATCAGATAATAAGGGAGTAATTTTTTTGTGCAGTTCATTTTCTTCTTGTGGATTTCATGTCTTTTTTGTTTACAAAATTTTCTCTAAAATTCATTATTATTTTCGTCTAATTAAAATATCTTTAAATTAGTTTTCAACCCATACATTGCACGGGGAGATAAATTCCCAATATTTCATATAAAAAATTCATTATATAAATTGCAAAAGACAATGAATGTTCACAATATAATAATTCAATCAAATAAAATAATAACATAAGTTCAGTCGATATCTTGAAGGCTTCACATCTATAGAGAAAAATATAAAAAAAAATAAATTTTTTATATCCTCTATAACATAATCGTCGCAACATAAACAACATAGAAACAAATATTAAAAAATAATTACAAAGATTTTCAAGTTAGATCATAGATGTTAAGAAAATAAAGCTTAGCCACGTATTAATATGACAGAATTATATTATGTGTCTTTAGCTATTGGTGTGATGTAAATAAATAGATTTTTATTGCAAAAAAAAAAGAATAAATCAGTTTATTTGCTTTAGATTATTATAAACTAAGTTTCTATTTATAATATAAGTTGTTTTGAAATAAGTTCCTAAGTTATTTTAAAATAAATTTTGGGTTCCATAATAAAAAACTCATAATTATATAAAAATGCTAAAAAAAAGAAAGAAATGGGCAAACTAAAAATAAGAGGAATATAAAAAACTAATAAACTAATATAAATTATTGAAAACTCGTGATGAATATTTAAAGAAGAAAAGTTTAAATTTTAAACCTCAAAAATGAGGCTTACAAGTTTTCCAATTTTTTTTTTTAATTTCGTTTTAATATAGGAGTTTCCTTTTTGAATTATCTAGATTAGTGAGTTAACTTTGCGTTGATGAAACTATACTAATTTCAAATTGTTCTATATTCAAAAGACTTTCATTAAGAAACCGGATCACGTAGATCAATAGTGGCTGGGTTTTAACTTCTTTTACAGAAAAATGGTTTTTCTTATTTATAGATCTAGAGTTTTATGTATGGCAAGTAGCAACGTAAAATTTTTGTAATCAATAATTTAAAAATTTTATCTAATTGGAACAACATTAAAAAACAAATGCTTAAAACTTAATGCCCCGAGCCCTGTAACAACCGTGTCAAGATGCACATATATATAATCACTACACATTTATATAATACATAAAAGTGTTACATAAACGATCACAATCTTGAGAAAATTTAATTCAATTTTGTGATTTCCATACAATCTACCACGCTAAATAATAATAAATAATAATATAAATTGTAATAAAAGAACAATGATATTTTTGGGGTTTGGTTTCCATAGATTCAAGGATGTTAAAAAAGGAAAATTTGAAAATTGTATGAAGATAAAATTTTGTGATTTTAGAAGGGGAGGAATTATGGAATCAATTTTGAAAAATTTTGCAACATCAAGATGATGTCAGCAAAATTATGGGCGGAAAAATTACAATTGAGAATCTAAATCCAATTGAAAACTCTTGTATTATATATTATATATGACGTGGATTCCCTTTTTATTCCCCAAATCACCTTTTCAATGGCTCCTTCAAAATAATAAAATTTTAACATTTTTAAAACATTAAATATCAAAAAAACTATAAAATCGATTTTCTTTTTCTATGTTATTTTAGATAAAAAATTAATTTATTTCAATTATTTAATTAAAATCGGTCCGATGACTTTTAACCATTAGCTTTTCCGATTCGATGGTCAGTTCAGTTTTCTGAACATTTGCTAATACTAAAATTAATCAAGAAAACAATTTGATGGTGTGAAATAAAGACGGATACAGTTCACAATTAACTTTTTTCTCAATAACAATCCATTAAAATTTTAAACTTTTTGGAAGCTTAAGACACATAAGCTAAAACCATATTACATATAACCCTTTTCTATGTAACTTAATATAGATATACATCCTCAATTCTTTTCACTAAGTAAAAAATACGTAATTCCATTTATATTCCCAAAGTAACATTTTCAATTACTCTTAAAAAAAATAAAATTTCAACATTTTTTTAATAGTAAAGATCAAAATCTCTACAATTATAAAAGAGGAAAATTAGGGTTACTGTTCATAAGGCGTAACCATGACGCCATGCTGTGTTTGTGGCTCCTTTTTTTATTTTTTATTTTTTCAAATTTTCCCTTTTCATTCTCAATTGTTTCCGTTGTAACCTAAAAGTATACTATCCCAATATAGAAATCATAGGAGCAAAACTTTTACACCTTTTCGACTGTCTTTAGCTGCTTTTTATCTTAAATTTTTCTCTTTGGTTTCTTAAAGCATCCACGTTGGTAGTGACTTACATTAGTGGTGTTAAAATAGTTGCTAAAAATATTTATTTTAACAAGTTATTAGTTTTGTTGTTAAAGTTAACAATAAACTTAATACGTTATGTAGTATTATTTCTTTTTTATTTTAATTAAATTGGGATTGGCCCATCCTTTGACTATTGAATTAATGATTAAATATAACATTTTTAGTTAGAATCACTAATGTGTCACAAATTAATAGTTAAATTCAAATTGCTTATGTGTTCTTTGACAATCACTAAAAACTCTACGTTTTGCTTATGTGGATAGTTAATTTTAACAATGCCAATATAGATACTCTTAGTCAGTGTTTTCGAGCATATACTAGGAGCGGTCACGCTATAACAAAATAAAACAGTAAATCTACTTGATGCTCAACTGGAATGTATGATTTCTTACTTTTATACAATTCAAGAACTAAATCGAGAAAATTTAAGGTTTTCTTCGCTTAGTTCTACTTCTCAGTCTTTTCTTTTGATAATTTTCACTCATTAGTTATTATGGTGAAATTATCCACCATTGCATTCACCGTTTTCGTACTTGTAGTCGACAAGCTCTGTTGTTGTGATTGGCTCTATTTTATGGTTTCAGTTGACAAATTTCCATATAAATGAATGTCTATCTACATTTTTACACATTCACATCCTTACAATTATATATATAAGGGAGAGACTTTTTAACATTTTCATGATAAAAGATAAAAAGTTTTTTATTACTACTCATTACACTTCTTTTTAAACTCTTAACCTCAAAGAGTTAATTATTAAAATAATACTTGAATAATTTAATTTAATAATAATATAATTATTGGCTAGGATAGTGTATTACAAGTCAAATAAAAAAAATTCACTATAATATAGTCGTTAGTCAACTATAAATAAATATGCTTACAAAGTTTAACAAACTACGCAAGGAATTTGAAAATGTAGAAGGTGCAATTTCCTCTCAACAACATTAAAAGCCGATAGACGAAAATTCGTTTATATTGTTTTATAGTCAACCAAAATGTAATACAGACTTATATGATAATAATGACATTAAAAATTTTAAGTATTCTTTTGTAATTCTTAAAATTTATTAGAAATTGACAAATTATTTTCTTCTCATTAACATAATTAACATAAATGGCATAATAAAAGAAGTGCTATTATAACAAAATTAGCCTCACAATTATACTAGAAATCGTGCAGAGCACGATTCTCAACTAGTTTTATAAAATCGAATGTTTTTTTTCACATTATTTTAGATAAAAATTAATTTATTTCAATTATTTAATTAAAATTTGTCTAATGATGTTGAACCGTTAGCTTTTTCGGTTTGATTTTCTGAGCATTTGCGAATACTGGAATCGATCCAGAAAACAATCTATCACAATAAACTTTTTCTCAATGATAATCCATTAAAAGTTTAAACTTTTTGAAAGCTGAAAACTCATAAGCTAAGGCCCTATTACGTATAACTCTTCTCCAAGTAACTTAATATGGGCTTACATTTTCAATTTTTTGCACTAAACTAATGTGAGATTATTTTTCTATGCTCAAAGTCATATTTTAAATTTCTCTTAAAAAAGAATAAAACTTCAATATTTTTTAAACGGTAAAGATAAAAAAATTATGAAATCGATTGTTCCTTTTTCCCCATTAATTTATGCAAAAATTAATTTATTCAAATTATGTAATTTAAATAGGTTCGATGAACTTAAAATATTAGGGTTTCTAGTTCGATGACCTATATGATTTTTTGAATATTTACAAATTCTAAAATAAAAATGGAAAATAATCCCATAGTGTGAGATAAAGACGGATAATAGTTCACAATAAACTTTTCGTCACTAATGACCAATTAAAATTTGAACTTTTTGGAAGCTTAAAGCCCATAAGCTAAGGCCCTATTCCAATTAGTTTAATATAGACATACATCAATAATTCTTTCACTAAATAACCAGTGTGAGATTCCCTTTCTATTATGAAAGTCACAGTTTCAATTATTCTTAAAAAAAGAATAAAGTTTTAATATTTTTTTTAAAAAGTAAAGATAAAAAAATTATAAAATTGAATGTTCTTTTTCCACATTATTTTAGATAAAAATTAATTTATTTCAATTTTTTTTATTAAAATCAGTCGCTTGGTCTTGAACTGTTATGTTTTTCAATTCGATGGCCGGTTTTCTGAACATTCGCGAATACTACAATTAATTCGGAAAACAATCCGGCGGTATGAGATAAAGACCGATACGGTTCACCGGATCACAATAAACTTTTTTTTTAATAACGATCTATTAAAATTTTAAACTTTTTGAAAACTAAATATATATCCTCAATTCATTTCATTAAATAACCAATGTGAGATTCCCTTTGTATACCCAAAATCATGTTTTCGATGGCTCTTAAAAAGGAATAAAATTTTAACATTATTTTAGATAAAAATTAATTTTGTTTTAATTAAAATGGGTTCAATGACCTTGAACTGTTAGTTTTTCTGATTCGATAACAAATATGATGTTTTTAATATTAGCGAATATTAGAACCAATCTGGAAGTTGTCCGATGGTATGAGATAAATGGAAACATAAAATTAAGAAAATTGATTGAAAATAAAATTGCTTAAGATAATGAGTGAAAATTTTAAATATAGATTGAAAGAGATTTGAGAAAGTTATAGAACGAGTTTTATTAGAGGAAAGAAGGAAAATATAGATAAAGGAAGAGAGATATTTTTACATAAAATAAAATCTGATATGTGGTTGGAATTAAAATATGAAAAATATAATGATAATATAAAAAAGAAAAATGAAAAAAAGGGGGAAATGAAAGATACAAAGGGAATCTATAAGTTTGTGATAAATTAAATGGTAAATAAAATGAAAAGTAAAATATAAATCAATGGCCAAGATCTATATATACATATATATTAAATGACAGTTTATTTGACATATTGTAATTTTGTTTAGCGCAATTAGAAAATCTTTCCCGCCTAAAGTTCTATCTGGCATAATTACTTATAATGCCATATCACATCGGTTGTCAATTTTAATAAAAAAATTGTTATAAATATAATAGTAAATGATTGAACTCATGACCTACATGTTGAGTAACATACTTTTAAAACATTATATCAACTCTTTTATTTGTTAATAATTTTCATTTATATATTACTATTCTTGTGTTTCCATTCAAAGAAAATATTATTATTAACCACATATATATTTAAAAGCTAATTATATTGACACTACTTTTTTTATTAATCTTACTAATTTTTCAAATATACTAAAATGGTCAAAATTAAAATGATACAGATAACCATTTTATTATTAACAATTATAAATGTTTCTCCCCTCCTATATTCTTCCCCTTATGTGCACTAAAAAAATCCAAATCAATCTATTTTAATTTTTATGATAAAAAGTTATATGAATTGAAAATAAAAATTTCTTTTATTTTGTACAAAAAAATTACCACGAGCTATTACCATAATTAATAAATCAGTTTTTCTACAACGTTTTAAGTCATTTTGTCTGCATCGTTTCTAATTTCATAAACTATGAAATTATATTTATGGAAGAAATAAAGAATCAATTTAATTAATGTTATAATTTCATACAAAAATTAGAATTGACAAAATGCATTCTCCAATCCGGTTGGATTTCTGAATCATTATGAACGTGAATAGTTTTCTTTCTCTTTTATTTGAATATTAATTAACTTCCTCTAATATTGATTAGCCCAATTGAGAAAAATAATATTATTTTGTATTGCTATCTTCGAGTTTATCTTCTCCAGATTCAAAAATTCCCACAAAAATCACGCTTTATTTTTGGCCTATAGTTACGAAATGAATAAATTGTAGTGTGTAAAATTTATTTCGTTAAAATGGTATGCTTGGAGGGTACTTTCTTATGTGTATGAAAATTTTTATCTAAACAAGTATCACATGAATACGAGTATGTATATACACATACATATTAATAGACTGTTAACTAATAATATTAAATAAGTTAGATAATATGAATGTAAAATATAGTAAAGTATTAATCGAGTACATAAACAGATAACTATTAATATATTATTAATAGAACATTAATGTAACGTATTAAATATTAAATAAAAAATGTTTATTTGTTGCTTTTGTTATGCAAATCTAATGACACATATTTGTTCAATATTTTATTGTTCATTATTATTGAATTTTTTTAGAATTATTCTTCATATGTAATGCACGGGTGAGATGCTAGACTTATAGTTACTATAGTTGATTGTGATTTGATCATTTGATTGCTAATTATTATAATTTTATATAGGTTGGACCTGTGAACTTGAATGACGTGTTTGAAGGGAATTCAAAATTATGGACTCAGTTTTGGAACCAAATTTATGCTCAACATTCAGATATTTTATTGTAAATATCCAATGGTGATTTGCGATATTCGTATATTAATTTGTAATTCTAGACTTTTAACTGGTATATTGTACTTTATTTATGACATGATATTTAAAAAATACACTTACACGTCAAATTTGATACTAATGTACACTATAACTCTAACGGTTGATATTATAAAATCATGTTACTTTTTTAAGGATTATATTTATTATTTGCTAGATTAAAGTAACAATATGATATTATGGGTACTTATACAAAATAAAACAAAATATCACCCAATTAAAAGAGGTATGTCTAAGGTACTTTATTATATGAGTATGAAAATTTTTAATTAAATAGGTATCAAGTGAATACTGGTATATACATGCCTGAAACATATTATTAGACTGTTAACTAATAATATTAAATAAATTACATGATTTCAAAGTAAAATGTAATAAAGCATTAATTGAGTACATAAAAAGGTAACTATTAATATGTTATTAATAAAAATACTAATTTAACGCGTCAAATACTAAATCAAAATTGTATATTTATTGATTTTATTATGCAAATCCGATAAGTATGTATATGTGCAACACATGCGTGAGACTTCTTTCGATTCCACCATTGGCAATGATATTGGTGTTGTATGATATTTTTTGGTATCTTGATATCCCGTCTTTTAAGAAACTATATTTGTTGTATTTAGTGATAGTTATACTTTATTTTCATTTTCAACTTTTCATCTAAGGTAGACGGGTAAAATATAAAATATGATATTATTTTCTTTTACAATACTACAATGCAATTATGCATAAATACATACATAAATAAAATATATTATGTCATATGAATTCTACTATCAAAATTTATTGTCAAGGTGAATTATATAAATTTCTTTTATTTTATCAATTATCCAAGATATTTTTTGTTTCTATTGTCACTAAGAAAAAAATATAAATTATGACAATATTAATTGTATCAAATATCACTGAATTTTTACTTTATTTGCAAATGAATAAATGATATTTAGTTGTCAATAATTAGATCAAGAACTTTAATTTCATAGGAATTAGGTCTCTCCACTTTAGTTATCAATAATTACACCACTAAAGTTATATGTAATTACACGAAGGTCACTTTGTTAACGCTATATTATTACCTTATCATCATTAAATTATAATCTCAAATAATAAAAAAATAATTACTCTAAATGACACATTTTACTAAAGAGGAAAAGTAGAAGAATAATTTTAGGGTTCACAAAGCATTTAACGTTTATCTTGATATATAATTTTAAATAAATTTTAACCTATTGCCATGCATCGCAGAGATGGTCATACTATTATTTTATCATATTCTAATAACAAATTCCACTGAAAATCTTTGTAACTCTGAATTATTGAATGAGATATGATTCTTTAAAATTTTTGGCTATAAGTTAAAATTAAATATCAGTATTCTTGGTATATTGTTACGGAATTTTTATCATTTGACTACATTGTGTAGTGGCACGAGACTTATAATATCAAGATATAGAGATCACATCATTTACGCAAAAATTCTATCTAGATCAGATGCAGGTGATAAAATTTTTATTATAAGAAAGACTCTGATACCATTAAATAAGACTTCCTTATACAGTACAAATTACATTTGTAAATGTCATTATTTTTATATTCTTTTATGACATTAAGTATCTAAATTTTTATTAAACTACTCTTGATATATGACTTTTCACAAGATCTCTACCCGTGCATTGCACGGGTGAAAATTCTAGTTAGTATATTAAACTAATGGTCAATATGAGATATTCAGATTTAGCAAGTGGTTTTAGGCAGGAAAAAGTGAAATGGAAACTATCTTCCTTTTAATATATATAGATATAGATATATATTATCACCTGTTCTTTGCACAGAAAGAATACATATCAAATTATTTTTTTGAAATATAATTACAATCCGCAACATAACAGTACAAGTGCATATAAATATATATTCTTTTGAAACATAATGAACAAAAATCGACAATACATGTTCCTATACATGAAAATACAACTTACATATAAAATGTAGAAAAACCCCACATGGGAGAATCGAACATGATACCTCTACGTCTCATAGTCTTAACCTTAACTCCCTAACCAAATAGGTTAAGACCCCATTAGCATATATCAAATTATTTAATACAGTACACAATATGAAATTTTATAAGTTTTATTTTTATTATTATTTTTTTTGGTATGGAGAAATTTTATAAGGTTACGTTACTTAATAAAGAATAATTAATTTTTACTATCAACCAAATAATAATATAATTTTTTCTTATCATCTTAAACTGAATATAGTTTACAACAAATTTTAATCCAATTGTTATTGTTGATGGGAATAAATATTATTTTATTTTTTTCACTAATCTATATATTAACTAAATGAATAATTTAGATAAAATGGCATTGCGTGAAATAATTGCTAGTTGGGCGGTGTCTTATACTTTGAAAATATTTCTTATTTGAAACCAATAAAGTCAAATAGCAGGAAGATTATAAAAATTAATAATACATAAAAGTAGTCATATGTAAAATTGTCTTAATTACTAATATTCATTTATATATGGAAAAATTAAGAAAAAAATTACATTTATAATTTTTAATTAACTTATATTAACGATATATGTGTTTAATTTCTATTAACTATAAACTACAAATTTCAAAATATATTAGATAATTGGATAATCAAATTTACCAATAATAATCTAAATAATTAAATGACGACAGCTATATACTCCCTCCGTCTCAAAAAAGATATTTCCCTTTTATTTTTCATATAGATTAAGAAAATATCATTCAATGTTATTAGAAATATACAATTTAATAACATATTTCCTAATATACCCCTTATTTTATTTAATATTTCACATTGATTGTTCTTTATTATTGATTACTATGCATAATAAATAAGTGTATATTTGAAAACCAAAAAATTAACTTAGAAAAAAGGAATATAATTGGGGACGGATAAAAAAGGAAAGGAGGAATATCTTTTTTGGACTGATGGAGTATTAGTTATTAAATTTAATAGTAAATCATAGTTCAAAATAGTGAACGGATAAGGTAAAAGTGAAATTGAAAAATTCAGAATATAACACATGTTACCGTAATATGGAACAAAATGTCTAAAAAGACACTAATAACAAATTTTTAGACTAGAAAACTATAGTATAAAGTTACCACAACTCTTTTACTTTAATTAATATGTAAATATAGATTTTTCATTTTTTTTTCTGACATGTACTTGTCCAGGTTTGGTGCATCTACGACGAATTGCAAATCCAACTTTCCTTAAAAAATTCACAAAACTTTTTTTAATAACTTTTGTAAAAATAGAATATGATAATAGCATGTTCTTTTATGGTGTCTATTAGACATAATCTTCTTATAGTGTCTAATAAATTATGTGGTAGAATTCTATTAGACACATTGGGAGACGGATGTGATCTTATCATATAATCTATTAAACACTATACATGGTGTCCAATAGACTTCATAAAATGTTTGTTATAACACCCTCGCCTAGTAATATTTTTAAAATTCTTCTTATGTAAACTAACTTTAGCTGTGCAAAAAATTATTAAAAAAAAAGAAAAAGAAAAACGAATTTTAAAATTATCTTATATATCAATCTATTTATATTCATTTTGTGGTTGAATTGTACTGAATAGTTAGATTCTTATATTTTGAGTAAATGATGTTTTGAGTTCGAATCACATCTACCACTACTCGAATTTTGTTCATGTATTCATTTTGGTTCCTTAAATTCTAATTTCGTTATTGACTGAAGCTTAATAGTAGTATATTTGTCCAAAAACGGTGAACATTTTTTTTTGGGAGGGGGGGGGGTTGGCGGGGGGTTGGTGCCAACAGTCACTTGGTCTTTTGCTAATAAATTTCGTAATTGTATAAAAATAATCATAAATTAGTTGTTACAAAACTTCGTCAGATTATATTATATATATATATCTCTATAATGTATTGGAATTTTTTAAGAAGTTATATAAGACTACTTTATATGGAGTCTTAATCTAATGTGATGAGCCTTAATCTAATATAGCACATTAGGGTAAAATTTTTTATAAAAGAGCCTTATTTAATTTTATAGAAGTACTCGTAACATACCTATAATATATATACAATTATATTCTCCTAATTTTCCATTCCTGGAAACAGTGTCCTTACGAAATTGCCCCTACTTTTTCTTAGCCAATTTCCCATTTTGTCCCTTCTACGATTTTGCCCTTAGATACTGGTAGATCGTTATCGTCTGGAAGCTTCTTCTGGTTTTTCTCTACCTTTTTGTCCCAGCCGATCTGCTGAAGATTCCAGCAAAGTTTAGTCGACGGCGGCCAGCGGTAAAATACTACGCAAAATTCGTTCCTTCTTGTGTCTAACTCGTGGCAGCAGGTAATTCTCTGAACAAATTTTCCCCCGTAACATAGTGATTTGCTTGAACTCTTCAACCGACTCTTTGCTTTGTGTTTTTTTGTGACTTCAACTGATAGTCGATAAATGACGCTAGGATTACATTTTCTCTGAAAATATATTGCTCTTGTGGGCTAAATGTTCCTTACCTTCAGAATTTTCCTCAAGAAGTTCAGCAGTTTGACAGTATCTGCTCTTCCCAGAAACTTATGTTTTATTGGTAGTATACATGTCCTTAATTCATTTCTTGATCAGTATATATTTTTATTGTGTATATTCGCAAAGTCTCCACCTTGTGCGGTGGAATTACACACATTTTTTTTTGTGGGGTGGGGTGGGGGGATGGATTGAACTGTAGGTTTTTTAGCTCAATTACTTAGAGGGGTCTGATTAATATGTGGGGTTTCACTTTGTTCTTTGATTGGGGAAATTAAACAAAGATTCCAAGGAACTTCTCTTTAATTTTAGCTCAAGTTTTTTTGTTTCATTTTCATTTTTTCTCCCAAAATATTTATTTTAGTGTGGAAGTACGGTTTACATGATGCAAGAATTGTGCTTTAAGAATTGACTCAGTACTGAAGAAGAAAAAGGACTATTGAATTCTGACTCCGTACTTAAGAAGAAAAACGTCGGCTGAATTCTTTCTTTGAAGTATTCAATTATCTTTGATTTGTTTTTCCGTGAAAAGTTCATGAATTCTCTTTCTGAAATTGCATCTATTTATGGAAGAAAAAGGGTTGGAAAATTAAACATCATAATCGTTAGCTCCGTGTTCTTTACTTATCTTCCATTTATATTTCTTTCTTTTTTTTAACCATAAAGCCCACTTTCCACCTACTTGGTTGCATGATGATGGTCTTCTGCTTTTGCTTTTTTCCTTCTTCCTCTTCTCTTTCTTTCTGTCTCTCTTTTTTCTTCTTCTTATTTTTTTTTTAAATAACTTTTTTGTTCTTAATTGATTTTTCCGGTGCCAAGTTGTTCGAACAAATGGAATTGGAAGATGGATTTATGTAGCAGACCCAAATTTATCGATAATAAGACCTATTTTTATCATGGTTGCTCCTTGTGAAATTTGATGTCAACTTTTTTTTGAGGATTCACTTTTGATGTTCTTTGAAGGTGTTTAATTTGGGAAGCTTGTTGGACAGTTATAGTGAACTTGCTAATCAAGATTTTCTACTGTTTTAATGCTTTTTTGTTTTTGAAGTTTTAATAATTTCTAGAGCTAAAGGTAACCTTTCTGTCTTATTTTTCATAATCTGAAATGCTTAGGATTTTTCATTGAAATTATGAGTTTTTCATCATTATTTTTTTAAATTTTTATATATGTGGAATTTCTTCTTTGTAACTTCTCTCCTTTATTTGGACCTTTCCTTTCTTGCAGTTTTTTTTTTGGTAATCCAATGAGCTTCTGGCATTCTAGGTGTTCATTTGTGTAATCTGAGTGTTCATTTCTTTTTCATTTTTGCCTTTTGCCATTTTTTTTTGGGGCTCAACTTCTTCCCCCCAGGGGGGGGGGCTACTTGAATGGTTCGTTTCTCGTTTGAGATATTGGGGAATGTGAAATTCATAGTGCAAGGAGATTATTTGAGAAAAGAAACTCAAATAGTTGGAAACTGATGTTCAAGTTTCTGATTAAGATGTTTGTTTTGTTAACTATTGCATTTCATTGTTCTCAGAAGTCAATTGGAATATAAAATTTCTCATGGCTGTTCAACACAGTGTTCCTTGATCTTCTTTCACTTTCCAGTTTTGTTCATGTTTGCAGATTTTTCTATGTTTGGTTTGAGAATTTTCAATATTTTTGGCTTAAGATTATTTGCTTGTTTCATTATTATATTGGTATGACTTCTATTATTTACCTGAACTATTGCTCTTAAATTGGGGAGTTAAAAGTGCGCCGTTAAGCATGGCCTTACCTGTTATCATTTCAGGTTAAACACAGTGTTCCTTGATCTTGTTTCACTTTCCGGTTTTGTTTATGTTTGCAGATTTTTCTATGTTTGATTTGAGCATTTTCAATATTTTTGGCTTACGCTTATGAAATAAGTGATGAAATATATACTTGGTCTGATGCGAATAAATGGCAACTTTTCATTTATCATCCGTGAGGGTGTTAATTGCCAGTATCAAGACCCCTTCTATGGGGTGTTCATAATGCTAAGTGAAGCAATTTAATCTCCAACTCAGACCAGTCAATAGAAACACTTCACTTTCGTCATATATTCTGTACATTATCACATAGATATACCCATGGAATAGGAGTACTACATTCTACATGATGTATTTCTACTGGACATTAGAATTGGAAGTTTGGACTTTGCTAATTAAATTATGTTATTTCAAATTGTAAACATGTCAAACTTTTGTTAGATTTTATGGGGGCTTTAATATATCATAGTCTTCGATTTATGATTGTTCAAATAAGTTTAATTCTGTGGTCATGTTCAATTTGCTTGGGAGTTTTAAAAACAAATATTTTGATTGCTATCATTCACATAATTGTTAAGAAATTGAACCCAGTTCAAATGAGTTGAATGTTCAAGCTCTCACTTTTTACCTTCTTGATTACGTGTGGTTTTTTAATATTTGAAAATGACCATCTACACTTCAAAGTTCAAATGACACATTGTACCTCATCCTGCCTGTAAATGCAATCTCTTAATGCCGTTTCATAGAAATTTCAATAGGTATTCTGATATGGTTGTAAACCTGAAGTCACTGAGTGATGTGAAAGCTATTTCTCTGGATTATTACTGAATTTTTTAGATTTGCGCTCACATTCTTTGTTAGGGGCAGAAATGCTGAGCTATGTAGGCATTTGCTGCCTACTAGTTAAAAAGAGAAAATTAGTCATTGCAAATTTTTTTAGCATAGTTATTTCATGCATACGGTTTCTGCATGCAGGTTATTTGATGGAAATATTTACTAATCAATCACATAACATTTCATGCTACACTTAACGAAAGTGGTATTCAACAATCCTGTTACTTATTTTAATCAAAGAGGATTCAACATTCTTAAAATTTAGATTCATTAGTCATCATTGCTTGCAGAAGCTTGATCGTGTCTCATTCAAACGCATATTCAAATCTTTTTAATTGAAGGTAATGGCAGATGTAGCATAACGAGCTTGATATGATCTAGAACACAATTGTAAGCATCTTTGTTCATCGGGTATTCTTTTTTTGCAACATATTTACTTTTCTTTTTTGGCTTATTTAGTTGGAACTTGCTGGTTTAATTTCCAATTTCGAGTTGATGTGAGCTTTCAATAGCTTATTTGGTTCAGATGATGCTTATTTTAGCTTGTATTATATGTAGTTATCATGTTTCAAATTTGTCTGTTGCTGGGTATTAAATTAATTTCACGAAATATGCATTTATTGATACTTTGGTATATAGCTTACTAGCTTTCATATTTATCAATTTGATAGGATCCATATGGACAATTTGACACCAAATTTCTAGGAAGGCATCGGAATTTTGTTCTTTCATAGAAAATGTGTATAGATGTATTAATTTCAATGTTGTCTTCTATAAGGATGAGTTAGTATTCAGCATTTTTTCCCATTCTTTGTGCAATCTCTAATGTTTCTTTGACATTGTTGATTTTTAGTAAATTGTTGTTATTGTTAATGTTTCATGTATTAAATCACTAACATATTCTACATAACAAATTCTACGCGAATTTATACTAAATATGAGAAGAAATACGTGCATCGCACGTACGTTACTAGTGTATACATATATATATTCATATATGGTTGTAGTTATAAATTTGGCTATTGAAAATGTCAACACAATAATAAATTGATAGATACACATTCCTCTAAAAAAAAAATAATAATAATAATAAATAAATAAAAGAAATGTCACGTTAAATTTTTATGCCCTACGTTGTGTAAACAGCCATACGCAAAAATCATTTTCCTTGCAAATACCGGCTGAAGTCAGAGGACGCGTTTCTGTAACAGTCTGATTTTTAGATTATTCTCTTCTATCTATCAGTAAATAAAATACTGAAAACGGACTTCTGTTTTTCGTAGAAAGCCTCTGGTCTGGTGCACTGTAAACAGTGATCGATTAGTTATGCAGCTCACTCTTGAATTCGGGTAAAGTTTATTTCTTTTAGTGATCTTGATTAACAATTAATTCCTCGGGAGAAATTCTACTACTCATGCGAACTATGCTGACTGTTAATATAGGAATCTCACCTGTACTTTAGTTTTCTTTTCTAATTGCAAAATTTGTCGCATATGTTTAATTTTTCGCTATCATATTTGAGTGTTTTGGGTTTGTTTTTATTGTTTTCTTCACTTATGAAATTTTAGTGGACAATTATGTTTGCAAGAGCTTTCCTATCATCTAATGATAATGTGCTTGGCTGAAATTTATTTTGCTAATGAACTGAATTAGGTTTGAAGTAATGCTGTAAGTTTTGCAGTGTTGGATGTCGATACATAAGCTTTGAGGTTGTTAATGAAAGCCTTGCATGAGGTACACCTTATTGCGTAAGCTTCTGGTGATTTTTCTTTTTCTCAGATGCACCCAAATCAAACTTTAGAAGCTTAGAGGTTCCTTTAGATCCTTTCTTTATTTTGGCAGTATGAGTCCCTATGTGTGTAGACTGTTGATTGGGAACTTTTAGCTTTCTTTGGACGTGTGCTCTTCCGATCTGTTCAAGTGATATAGTATACTCCTTATAAATGGACTTAACACTTCATTTTATTTTTTTCATATTTTTTGATGAGCTCCGGAGATTTTGTTAGGTCTAAATATATTATAGTTGGTGAATCGGTAGGTTGCATAGAAGTTAAGCCAATGGAGATTGCTAGGAGCTGCTCATACTGCTACCTTGTTAATGCATATTAGTTTAGATGTAATGATGAGCTTCTATTTTTTGTTATTGTTTTCTCGTCCTTGCTTCTTGAGATCGGAAGAGCTTTAAGTAGTATAATCAGAAACAAAAGACTAAGCAATGTCATAAAATAATTTTGAGGGATGGATTAGCAGAGGAAAGCGCTCTCCGGTTTTCCCTGCTTGTTAGTGTGTGTCTGCGTAGATACTATCATATAAATATACAGATTTATATCTTCCTCCTGGCAATGATAAACATAGTAATTGTACTTGATAAATTTGTTATTTTCCTTGACACCCCATTTATGTTCTCTATTTAAAATGCCTTAGTTGCTTTCTCATTGTAGGTTCTGGTTTTTGTACCATCCAGTCATATCATACAATCCAATGTGCTTTTCTTTTAGGCTCAGCTTCTGTTCGCATGAGCAGAACTTCAAATACTTTAGTTAGAAAGTAATATAAAGTTTGGATGTTCTTCAATGTAGAATTAGTTTTAAATAAGCAAAGGACATTTAATATATATTTTCTCCAAATATTTGCTTTAACTTTTACAATTAAATATCTAGAAAAGTCAATAAGATAATAAGCTCCAATTTACTATAATATGATATCGCAACCCTAGAACGTTCTTTGAATTAACCCTTAACTTTGTTGAGATACATAAAAATTCTCTCCTCACAAGCGTATAGAATACTCCCATTATTTTTCAATGCCAATTCACTTTCATTTTTAAAATATACTTCACTTGTGTGTGGCATCAAATATAGAAAAAATCTCAAGATCACTCTCAAAATCTATCTTAGTGGGTGTTTGAATCTGACTCTCTTCGTCTCATTTTAATTTTATTTACCATGTAACCCATTGATTTGATAGCTACTCAATTACAACTATACGTTTCAAATTTCCATTGAACTTCTAACACTCATTTCATGAGTTCAACTACGGAGAGGAGTACTCTCCCCTTGATTGGTGGAAATCAGGGGGAAGAGCGCCTTGATTTCCACCAATCAAAGGGTGCCATGGGAGAGTGTACTCTCCCTAGAAATCTTGCTCATTTCACCCCACTATAATTCCCTCCTTGTAACTAAAAATCATAATGAGAATCAAATGCCCACATAGTTAAACTTCACCTGGGACAGAAGAAAGGTTAAGTCAATTGTCCTTACCATTTTTGTAGTCGCGGTTCTTAACAAGTGGAAGTCAACTTTGGCTGTGGTGCATCAACAACTAAATTTGCTTTGTCAAACAATAAATTATATTTAATTGAGATGTGGCAATTAAGAGTGATGACAAACTATTAGCCTTAATTCAATGTTGATGCATAAGCTTTGAGGTTGTCAATGAAAGACTTGCATGAAGTATGCCTCTATGTGTAAGCTTCTGGAGATTTTATAAAGAATGCATTCAAATCAAAGTTAGAAGCTAAGAGGTTCCTTTAGAGCTTTCTTTATTTTTGCAGCATCAACACCTATTTGTATAGACTGTTGACTGGAAATTTTTCACTAACGTTAGGAGGTTATTTGTGTATAATTTAAATAGTATACTCCTTATAGATGGCTTGAAACTTTATTTTTTTTGGTCGTATTTTGGATTTGTAAAAATACGATTGATAGAGAAGAGTGCATATGCTAACAGACGTAAAATGAGTCCGGTAGGAATTGAGTGTTAACTCTCTTTCTGCATTGAGCTCCTGAGATCTTTGGTAGGTCTAAATATATTGTAGTTGATGAAGTGTGTAGAGCGGGTGAAGTAGACTAAGGGAACTCAATGCAAGTGATTGACACAAGCGAAGAGATAATGGCCAATCTGGGGTTGTGATAGGGCTGTATGGAAGTTGAGTCAATGGGGAATTGGTAGGAACGTGCTCATACTCTGCAACCTTGTAAATGTGCTAATTAATTCGGATGTATTTTTACGATGAGTGCCTGCCTTTCTTTGTGTTTTTTGGTCCTTGCTTCAAGAGCAGATTCACGTAAATACAATCGGAAACAAAAGTAAGCAAATAATGTTGAGAGATGAATTAGAGAGATCCTTTCTCCCTGCCAGTGAATGCGTCTGCAGAGATATAATTTAGTATCTATCTTCTTCCCAGCAATGATAAGAATTCAACATAGCCAATCAGTGGATTCAGATTATATCATAGACCAATTCTTTGAATCCCACTTCACTTCCATTTTTAAAATATAAGTCACGTGTGTGTGGTATAAAAAAGGGAGAAATCCTAAGATCACACTCAAAATCTATCTTATTCTTGGGGTTTGTCAAAGATTATATATCCAATTGAGGTTTGTTCAATAGTAGAAGATTTTTGATTTCTTTTCTTTACAATCCATCGAAAAAGTTTTAGGTAAACCTTACTGTGGACAGAAGAAACGGTTAATCAATTGTCATTACCATTTTTGTAATAATTTTTAACGAGTGGGAACTGGGGAGTCAATTTTGCTATGGTGCATCGGCAACTTCCCTTGTGAAAAATGTGGAAAGCTCTACCTTTCTCCATTCTTGTGAATGCCTGTCTGCATGGGTAAAATTTTTTATGTAGATACCATTCTTCCTTGCTGCAATTTTAAGAACTCATTGTAGTATTTATATCTGATAATTTTATTATTGTCCTTGATGCCTCATCTATGTTCTCTGGTTAAAATGCTTAATCGCTGCATTTCTGTTTGTCTATTTTATATCATCCGGTCATGCAATCAAATATGCTTTTGAATTTCAGTGGAGGACTGGAACTTCTATGTGATTCTGTGAAAATCCATAAGGTGAATGTTGACCCTCAAGCTGATGAAAAGGTCAGTTATGATGATCCATTGTCGCTTTAGTGAATAATATGAAAATCTTTTTCTTGTGTATCTGCAATTGGATCAGTGTCCATATTTTGTCTGCAGTTGACCATGAAAAATTTACTCACTTGGGTTTGTACCAATTTGATCAAGGAACGGCCAGAAATGTTCATGAAAGGAGATTCTGTGTAGGTATCTATTTAAGAATTTTTTAGATTAAAGGTTTTGCCTGTCTAGAACTCGACCTATGTCAGACCTACAGTGGTTGACAGTATTTTAACGTTTGATTATGGATGCAGAAGACCAGGAGTCCTAGCTCTCATAAATGACTGCGACTGGGAACTGAGCGGGCAACAGATACAGTGCTAGAAGAGGACGATGTCGTGGTGTTTATTTCAACGTTGCACGGTGGATAGAATCTATGTATTTGTAAAATTAGAAGGATAAAGCATGTATCGTGTTTGGTGCATACTTCGTTATGTATTGCAGCAACTTCAGTTAATCCTTCATTACGTACTTAAAACTTTCAATGGAAACAAGAAATGTACGGAAACACAATAGTTCCCTTGTTTTCTTAAGGGTTATTGGCGCAAAAGGTCTCTACTTTTGAGTTGTTTTGTAGAAATCATTTCTACATTTCATTTTTTGGCAATTTCATCTCCGCCTTTATATTGCTTGGCGGAATTCATCTCTACCGTCATTTGCCGTTTATCTTTCGGTTTTTCAACGTTTATTTATGTAATATTATATTTATATATACACACTTATATTTAATAAATTTTAAATTAATGTATTAATTATTATTTTTTGAGATCGGAAAAAAATTAATGCACTCAAATCTAAATACGCCAATAAAATGTTAGAGAAGATTAAATAAGATAAGTGCGTTTTATTACATTATATTGTTTTACATGGTTCAAAACTGATTACTCTTCATTTTTTACTCTTTATATTACATTTTTTAAGAAACATATATTTTATTCTTTATATTAATATCTGACCAAGTCCCTCAGGTAAATTTACAAGTTAATTTTTTGCAACATATTTAGGAGACTAAAAGATAAAATAGTTGGATTTAGATGAGAAAATTTTCTACATATCTTCCTCTTTTCCCTTTCTTTTTCAGTATGTTTCTGATCTTTATTCTACCTACCAGAAAATTGAACGTCAGTTGCGTTTATTAGTGCATTCCGCAAAATTGCATGGCTGAAATTGATTAGTTTTATAAGTTTAAGGGATAAACACCATTGTCTTATATTTTTTACTTGTTGTATTGAAATATTTGGGACGTAGAAGCTTTTGCATGTGTTTTTTTTTTTTTTAAATTTGCAATCTTAAATGTGTTTTCATTTATTGCAGAATCTAAAGTTTTGTGAAATGACAGAAAATTGATCATCAACATTTTGAGGTTTTGTACATTTTGTATTGATTTTTGGAGGTTTGTAGGTGTTAGTTCAGTTCAAGATTTGGCATATTGCATTATTGATATGTTGATGCATTAGCACTAGAATATTTTAGTAGAACTTACTTTCAACGCTAAAAGTTTAGGTCTTGGACTTGTTCACGGCATTGCTTTTTCATAGTTGCCTTGACCATACTAGAAGCAAGAGAAAGGAATCCACAGGTCTGTTTTGTAACTCTGTTCAAACAATTTGGAAGTTGTTTGTTGCTATTTAACTCTTTAACTCGAGGTTTTTTAGTTTTCTTGTTCTCATCTTGACTAGGTGTCTTTTTTTCTTATATTTGAAATTCATTTGATTCTTTAAGTATGCTATAGAATGTTAAGATTTGGCTAAAGTTCTGTGTGAAATAAACAAGCATATGCTGAGCTCTGAAACTATGTGAAATAGACAAGCATACGCTGAGCTCTGAAACTATCACGCCTAATCATAAATGGGAACTTTATCGATCGTTATTATTAATTTTTAATTTATCTAATTTTTTTGGTAACCTTTAATTTATCTATTTTAACATAACAAGTATGCACACAAAATGAACACACACAACTATAAAATCTACATGGATTAGAGCAAAACTAAAACCGAACACGTGCAAGCACGTGCGGCTGTGTTTATATATATATATATATATATATAGACACACATACAAATTATTAAAGTGAGTGAAATGAAATGAAAATGCACTTTACATTCGTGTTTTGGCTTAACATTTAATGAGGCTAATGTCATTTTCATTCGACTTTGATTAGTTTTATTTAGTTAAAACAATTGCAAATAATACTTTTATATGAATTTGTTGCTTTAATCAGTCATAGTTTAATACAGTTTCTTATATTTGACATTCGATTATATTTTGATATTTGGAATAATTAATATTTTATTAAATCGAGGCTCGAGATCAAAAATGATCTAATACCAAATATCTCATACCATAATGATAATATGGTTAAAAAGGGCGCGCTTGATTACAAGCATGGAGTTATCTGAAAAAAAAATATTTTCTTGTCAATAACTGAATCAGCAGTACTTGAATTTATAGAAAATAAATCGCAAAGTGTTTGATTAAAAGTGAAATTCACTGGAAAAGTGTAAATTACCTACAAAAGAAAAAACCTACATCCCGATATGAAAATATTTTCCTTGTTTTCAAAGAAAATGGGGTCACATGACCAAAAAGTGGATAATGTTTTCTCTAAAAAAAATTGTTAATCAAATACTACAAAAGTAAAAATTTAGATGAAAAACTTTTTTTTTTTTTTAATTTTTATCGAAATAGTTGGTAATCAAACATACTCATTCCCCTTTTCCATATTTTACGCAGTGTTAACGATGACTCACTGACAATGACGCTTACTACCGTCGACAAAGAATTTGGAGCAAGTGCAAAAGGACCAACCGTGTTGATCTCTTTATTTGCACCTTCATGTAATCTTAAAAACTAAAATTAAAGAACATTAGAAGAATGAGTACTATAACTAACAATTCTAAGTAGAAACCACAAGCCATTTTAAATTGATTAATTTGATTCACAGTTACTATAGCTTGATTCGGTTGTCCACGCAATTTTTTGTCAATTGGATGGAGTGAGTGCGAATGAAAATAAATGTAAGCTTAGTGAACCAGTTGATAGAAATTATAGTAACCCAAGTGACAATTGAGTCAAGTACTATAAACCGCAAATGAAATTAATATCTTTTTGAATATCCTATGTTCGGAAATTTTCAATTGGCTAGATGCAGATGAGCTAACATTCAAATTGAATATATTTTGGTATGTAGTATGAGACTGGTAAAAAAACTACATCGTTCAACATGGAAAAAAATCCAGTACTCCAGAAGTATTGAGCACTCAGTACTCATGGCCAATCAGAGACTTACATATGAGATTTAAGGCCCAAGTTAAATAATAAATTGAGACACTTGAATCCGCATATAGGTCCCCGATTGGTCAAGAGTACCGAGTTCAGTACTCCATAGAGTACTGGACTTTTCCGGTTCAACATTCGCCCTCGCTTAGTAGTCATCATCGCATATTATTTAAATAAAATATGCCTTTTAGTTGTTCAGTCCACAACAGTAAAATAATAATTCACACAAACTAACCTTTCAAAGGTTTATCAACATCATAAACTATACCTAGGGTTTTCTGAGTTTACTCTGTGTAACCTCTTATTCCCATTTTCTTTCTATCTCTTGGTGAGGTTAGAGTTGCTTGTAAAGGCCTGTTACGGTCTTGGTTTCAGCCTTAGTTTAGGGAGATTTGTACGAGGGTTTGAGTGGGTGATTCCTGTGTTCTTTGCCGCTATAATTTCTGATTTGTGCTTAGTGGAATCGAGCGCGAATCCCTCTAGGGATTGCTCAATGGTAGTTTGTCTTGAATTCCCTTAAAAAGGATTTGGGATTTTCTTCCTGGCCTTAGGGCCGAAAAGTCTTGGTGTTATTTCGATTTTGCCTTGCTGCTTTCTTGCGCGCTCTCGCTTAATTCACTACAACTACTTTGGCATCTAGTCCAAAAAACACAGTATGCAACAAAAAATTATGTACTAACTGGACTAGATGAAGGTCGGCGGCCAGTCTGTTCAGCAGGATCACGGGAAGAGGAAGTGGTCCGACTAGAGTAGGAACATAAACCATAGACCGGGACAACACAAGAGGCCAAACACTGGGCCAAGTAGTGGTCAGAAGAGTGTTGCACCCCCGCAATGCCAGAAATGCAAGAAGTACCACCCTGGGGAGTGCAGAAAAGGGTAGAATGTCTGTTACCGCTGTGGCGAGCCGGGCCACTTTGTCTACGAGTATAAGAATGGTGGGCCAAGTAAGGGCACAGATCAGGCGAAGAAAGGGAAAGCCAGGATCTTTGCCATGACCCACGAGGACGCCGTAGAGGACCCAGACGTAATAACATGTATATTATCTGTCTAGGGCACTCCCGTATATGTCTTGATTGACTCTAGTGCTACACATTCTTTCATATCTGTTGCACGCCTAGCTAGATTGAACATGGTAGAGGAGAAAACTGGCAGCGTACTTGAGGTTAGTATGCCATCAGGTGGATTAATTGATATATACGAGATAGCTAGGGCAGTATAGATAGACTTTGACGACATGATAATTAAGGCTGATTTGAATGTCATTAATATGAAAGACTTTGATATAATATTGGGAATGGACTGGTTAAGCACTAATCGGGCTACCATAATTTGTCATGAAAAGGAAGTACTTTTTCGAAAGGATGGGAACGAGGAGTTTAGATTTTTTGGGTCAAAGATTAAGGTACTACCCCGCTTTATCTTAGCCTTTAAAGCAAAGAAGTTGCTAGCAAAGGCAGACTGTCAGGGGTATTTGGTTAGCCTTCAAGGCAAACTTTCTGAAGATATATCCTTAGACAGTGTACCAGTGGTATGTGAGTACCCCGATGTGTTTCCTGAGGATCTGCCGGGTGTCGCAGCCGACAGACAAGTGGAATTTACCTTCGACCTGGTACCCGGAGCAGCTCCAATCTCCAAAGCTCCTTACCGGATGGCACCGAAGGAGCTGCAGGAGTTGAAAGTTCAATTAGAGGAACATTTGGAGAAGGGCTTTATCAGGCCAAGTGTGTCTCCTTGAGGAGCACCGGTCTTGTTTGTGAAGAAGAAGGACGGGAGCATGAGAATGTGTATTGATTATCATGAACTGAATAAGTTAACGATTAAGAACAAATACCCACTCCCGAGGATTGAAGATCTATTTGATCAGATGAAGGGAGCAGCTATATTCTCTAAGATCGACTTGAGGTCAGCTTATCACCAGTTGAAGATCAAGTCAGCTGATATACCAAAAACGGCGTTCAGAACCCGTTACGGGCATTAAGAATTTACTATACTGCCCTTCGGCCTGACAAATGCCCTTGCAGTATTTATGGACTTGATGAACCGTGCGTTCCATGAGTATTTAGATCAGTTTGTTATTGTGTTCATCGATGACATCCTAATATACTTGAGGAGCTCGGAATAACAAGTCGAACATTTGAAAACCGTATTGAAAACCATATTGGAAACTCTACGGAGGGAAAGATTATATGCCAAATTCAAGAAGTATGAATTTTGGCTGGATCGCATAGGTTTCCTAGGCCATGTGTTGACGGCTAGGGGGATTGAGGTGGACCCTGCTAAAGTGGAGGCTGTTACTAACTGGTCTTCGCCTACCAATGCTGCTGAGGTGAGAAGCTTTCTAGGTTTGGCCAGATATTATCGGCGATGACGCGATTCACCTGAAAGGGTGAGAAGTTCATTTGGACAGATAAATGCGAACAAAGTTTCTAGGAGCTGAAGAAGAGATTGGTATCGGCACCAGTATTGTCGATACCAGATGGCTCCAATGGATATGTGATCTACATGGATGCATCAAAACTGGGATTAGGAAATATTTTGATGCAGCAGAGTAAGGTGATTGCCTATGCGTCTAGGCAGTTGAAACCCTATGAGGAGAACTATCCGACCCATGATCTCGAACTCGCCGCTGTAGTACACGCTCTAAAGATTTGGCTTCACTACTTATATGGGAGTAGATGCAAGATTTATACCGACCATAAGAGTCTCAAGTACTTCTTCACTTAGAAGGAGCTAAACATGAGGCAAAAAAGATGGTTGGAACTAATCAAGGATTATGACTACGAAATCCTATACCATCCCGGTAAGGCTAATGTAGTCGCAGATGCCTTGAGCAGGAAAAACACAGGTCAGCTATCAGCACTCGGTACAGTCCAAGACCAACTGATTAAGGATTTCGAGAAGTTGAGGATCGAAATAGTTGCACCGCAGAGACCGGGATCGACAATGGTTGCAAGTTTGACGGTCAAACCGGACTTAAGAAACAGAGTTGTTACGGCACAAAAGAATGATACATTCCTGGAAAAGATAAGAGCTGAGGTCGGAATAGGGAAAAGGAAGAGGTTTGAAATCTCCGCCGACGGCGCTCTGATATTCATGGTCGTCGATCTTGCCCAGAAATAATGAGCTCCGGGATGAGATTTTGACTAAAGCTCATTCCGGCCCATACGCGGCTCACCCAAGCAGTGTAGAGGGACTTGCGCGAAACCTTCTGGTGGAGAAACATGAAGGAAAGTATCGCCAAGTTCGTTGCCAAATACCTAGTGAGATCAGCAAGTGAAAGCTGAGCACAAGCGACCCTCAGGGTTGCTGAATCCTTTAGAGATTCTGGAGTGGAAATGGGAAAAGATTTCTATGGACTTCCTAGTGGGTCTCCCCAGATCGGCTAGCAGGCATGATGCCATTTGAGTTATTATAGACCAACTCACAAAATCTGCCCATTTCTTGCTAGTCCGTATGCGTGTCCACTTGGATCAGCTGGCTCAGATTTATGTCAAAGAAATTGTGGGACTTCATAGAGTTTCGGTATCTATCATATCGGACCGAGATCCGCGTTTCACTTCAAGGTTTTGGAAGTCATTACATATCGCAATGGGCACTAAGCTGAAGTCCAACACAGCTTACCACCCCTAGACTGATGGACAGTCCAAAAAGACTATCTAGATATTGGAAGACATGCTGAGGGCATGTGTTTTAGACTTGGGTGGCAGTTGGGAAACTTATTTGCCGTTAGTCGAGTTTGCTTACAACAACAGTTTTCAAGCAACTATCGGCCTATCATCACCAGATTCCTCATACCCGCGATCCCTTTGTATCGTTCGATCGCGACCCATCTGCCCTCCGCAAACCGGAAGCCATAACTCTTCCGATCTCGAACCCCTCTCGGACCTCCCTCGCCATCGACCGAACCCGGACAACCATGACCCCAGTCCATCGCTCTTATCGCCCTCTCCAAACTCTCTGTTTTAGTTCCAATTTTGGGCCGATAAGGGAATTGGGATTTTAATAGGGAATCGTATTTGCTCCTCTAGTCCTATAGTTTGACAAATAGTCTTTACAGTCCTTATATTTGTATTATTGTTTAATGGGTTCAAAAGCTTCCGTTTATTCACGAATTAGCCTCTGTAATTTATCATTATCTGATTTCAGTCCTTAAAACTATTATTTCATTCGTGTCCAGCCCCCAGTTTTAAAAGAGTTCTAGGTTGGTCGTAAAGTTTCGGTTTCATCTATTTTAGCCCCAATGTTTTTTAAAAACATATTTCCAGTCCCCTAAAGTTGTAAAATTTATATTGAGTCAAAAACTTTCAAGTTTACAATTTAATTTATATTTTTATTTAGTTGTAAAAATTTTCAAGAATTCTAACATGGTTATTTATTTGCTAGACGAGACATGTGATTTGACTCATTAATGCCCTCATAGCTCAAACTTGGAAAGGAAAGAAAAATTAAGGTAGATTTCCTTACTAAAGTTGTTTTCAAAGTTATATGCATACTTTTTTTTGAAAAATTATGATGCAATTACATGTTATAGGTTTATGCATGTGCTTATGTAATTTATGATATGAATATGAAAGTATGCGCATAACTAGCTCACCTTAATCGGGAGCCCACAGACTTAGCTCACCTTAATCGGGAGCCCACACGCGTAGCTTACCTTAAATGGGAGTCAAGCTCTGTCATTTTGACGGGTTTAAGGACATAATTTGCATGTGTATATGTGGTAAATGTCATAGTATGTATTGCATGTTTTAAAGATTGAACGCGGGAATCTACTTAGTGTTTTTTTCGAAACGCTCACTCCTTTATTTCAAAACATTACAAGTCTTAGAACTGGCAGCGACTCGACTTCCGATCTATTGAATGAAAAGAAAAATGACTAAATGTTTATTTGTTAACGTTTCTGTTTATTTGTTAAAAACATTGATGTTCTTTCAAAGTTTAATATTTTGACAATAATTTATGTATTTGTTAGTTATTAACAATGATCATATTTGAGATTATTGATGAAATATTATTATGTCATTTAAAGAAAGTTTTTCCGCGCTTATTTATATAAATGTTTTAAAGATCGGAAGAGCACTCGTTTAAAATGTGATAGAATAGATTTGGTAGCATCTCGGGTGTTCAGAACTTGGGGCGTTACAGTGCACATCCCGTGTACTTCAAAAAGATTCAAACTTCAAAAAGATTCAAAGCACAAAATTGTTGTACTTAGCACCCAAAATGGATTAAAGGGTACCGATCGTAGCAAACTCAACTCGTCAGCAAGATTATTATGTTTGAATGTTAACTGTCAAAAAGATAAGCTTGTGTTGATGCAGGAAGAGGTATCGCTCCAGGTCCTAGTAATTATTCATTTTTTAAAATAATAAGAAAAAAATTGTATCCATATGCCCCACTTATGAAGATTCAAACATGGGTCCCCTTTTTTAAACTTTTTTAGAGCATATCTAATGCAATATAGTCCGTTGGAGCTTATTTGACAAGAGAATAGACATTATATTAAATGATGTTGTTCAAATAGAACTTCAAAAATCAAAATACCCTCCAATGCAAGAAAATTTTGAAAACTACAATGCAGGGAGGTGGAGAGAGAAATTGAGAGAGAAAGATGAGAAAGAATAATATAAAATGTGTGGAAGAGGTCTTTTGGGAGGTCTATCTGCAGACCTTCATGTGAACCCCGTCCAGTTCCATGTCATTTAGACTCTGTCCACATCATCAGCATTGGTGAGCAATTTTTTTGTCCAAAGGGTGCACTTGCTTTTTTTGCTTTTTCTCATCGGTCCTCCTATAGAATGGACCACAACATTAGAGATGCTCTTAGAGAATCTCCAGCTTCGCAAACCTAACCTCCTATATTTGGTAAAGATTTGTCCCATATTTTAAATTTATTAATGATTGAGTTTTTGGATGAATTAAAGATCTGTCCCATATTTTAAATTTATTAATGATTGAGGTTTTGGATGAATCACATATATAACATAGTAGTAAATACACATCCATTGTAGTTCGAACAAGTGACACATTGCTTAAATATTTATGTTTCAGACAGTAGGTCTCGAGTTCGAATCGTACCTATATTCTCCCATATCTCCCCCCTTATAACTTAACAAAAAAAATAGTAATAATAAAAAATAAAAAACACGTGCATCGCATGCATTTAGTTTCATTTTTTTGCAAGGAGTCACGTGCATTTTAATTAGCATTTATTTACACTTTCATCCTGACCTTTCAATGTGACCAGGAGACCCTAATCTTTGAAAAATTGGCACAGTTCATCCAAGAGCATAATTTTTTCAATCAATATTCATTGACCAAACCATTTACTCCATACTCTAATAGATCCTTTAAAGAACTAATTAATTGAACGGAATAAGGATTAAAACTTCTTCATTTGGCAACCAATAAATCATATTATAATTGTAATAATAAAATTTCAAATTCACATCATATATAAGTACATGAAAGTGACACATGTACACAAAAAAAAAAAAAAATATGACGTGTGCATAAAGAAATTATTTCAAATTAGATTTCACATGCGCTTTTTTTTAGCGTTATTATACACACCTATTGCTTCATTACTCTCAGGAGACATGAACTTAGAATATAATAGCAATAATAATAGGATTTGACGTGGTTCCTCAATATGTATAACTTCAATGTACACTAACATGATATGAATTTAAAATTTAATTTCAATTTGGGTCAATATATAGGCCCCAAACCTTTTTGAAAGTTAATAGGGTTCATGTAAATGCACAACTTTTTCATTAAACTGTTTGGCAACAAATTAAACCATATCGTTTGGATGGAAAATTTTTATAAGAATGTTGATACTGTAATTTCTAAGGTAGTAATGTGACATTATGAATTATGTAGTAAAGGGCTTCACATGCAATCACAACTTGAGATAGTGCTTCCTGGAATTATGACACCTTCAAATTTTGAAGAACAAAATTTAAATGTTTCAATCTAAGAGATCGGAAGAGTTTGTGGGTTACTAATAAAATGAAATTAGTAAATTTTAGTATTGCCAAAATTTAGTATTTTGTATGATACTTGAGTTACGAACTTGAATATTATATACCCCAAAGGTTTATGTATTATCATGGCCATTAATATATGGAGATATGCTTAGTCAAAACGCCGGTAAAGGGTTAGACCAACCGTACAGGTCTAATACGATGTAAAAGCGCCATCAGTATAGGCCATGGTAATTTTAAGAATCTCCACCAATAAAAGGAAGCTGTCAGTAGATGCTTAAAATGAGTAGGTGCATAGTGTTAGATTCATAATGGGCCTAAATTCGAGTTAGACGTGCAATCACCATGTAGAAAAATTTAACACACATGCACCCCCTCACTGAACAAGTTATGTTCACATGCGTTTCATCTATTTTTTTCTAGTCAAGATGTCAGTTGTAACCCTCATGGTTGTCTCAAGCAAATGGGTCATTGCCGCTGATGAAAGGTAAATAATGCATACTATATATATATATATATATATATATATATGAATATACGGTTATCCACACTAAAGCTTATGACATGGATGTTGATGGGTGGTTCCTTAATAGTTTTAATGTGGAGTAATTGAAATACTATGAAGTATTGAAATGAGGTACTCTCCCTAGCTTATTTTGAATATTTTTGAAAAAGAAAAAGGAATTTATGATGATATATAACATATATGATCGAGGAAAGGCTTGATATCTAGCAAGTAAACTAACCCGTAAATGGACGTAAAGATATCTTTTTGTAAAATGTGTGTGTATATATATAATATAATATAACTTCAAGATTATATGAAGTTAAATATTAAGTGAGATTACTTATCCTTTTATGATGCGAACAAAGTTTGCATTGTTGTAACCGTATATGTGTTGAGAAAAAAATAAATAAATAGTAAAATAAACTAAAATAATAGTTCGTGAAGCCGGCTCACTGAGTTTTGCTCGGCTCGTGCTCAATTATATATATATATATATATTTATTTATCATCTTCACGTTTGACTTAAATAAGCGTTTAAAATTAAATAAATAGATTATAAATGATTGCGACTCACATAAACACGTTATTTGAACTAAATAATTCATAGCAAAATAAGTCGCAACAAGTGACAAATGTCAGAGCCCAAGTTTAAACCGGTTCTGCAGACTATACCCAACACATAATTCTTTCAGTGAGCGACAAGACCATGACGCTTGAGTAAGTTCCTTGTTCTTTTAACATTCCAATATTTAGGCTTCCTTTTCTTTTTGAACACTCACGAAGTAGATGCATATCAGGTTGTGTTAAAAGAGAAGCATCAAAGTTATTTGCCATTATTTAACTATAATCCTATCTTGAAACTAAAAGAAATTCTCCACTTAATTATGGCTAAAAATTTCTGTCAGCCACGTCATAAAACATCTAAACTAACTAGCATAAGTAATGGGTTGCTTTAGTGTTAAGACTTTACACAAATTATTAATGCGACCAAACCATGGAAGGAAATTAAAATGGGCAGCAAGCACCTTCGAGGAACTTAAGATTGCCAAAAGCATGAAACAAATATTTTTTCTGTGCCAATAAGTGTCAAAAAATTTATTTATTTCTAAAGTTTTCTGAAAAGTAAATGATAACATATATTGAAATGCAAAATATACGCAAAAACTTTGAAGAATGCTAATATAATATAGTATTTAATTAGATTTAAGTCATTGTTATTATTATGAACGCAAGTATGCTAAAATTATGTAACTATAAAAAATTAAGAAAGAAGACGAGGGATATAATAATTGTAGTGATAATAATAGAGGTGAAAACATTTTAAGTGCAATTTAAATGTGGTGTACTAAGTAAAATATGTAGTGTGAATATAATTAGCTTATAAATATGTTAAATGTGTCCCTTTTTTGGATAAATGGTTGAGAATTCCCAGGGCTGAAGAAAAAGAAAAAAAGAAAAGTTTTTGATAAATGAGAAATAGGGGAAGGCAGAGGAAATAAATGGTAGGTTTAGCTCGAAACCAGACTTCTTTCTCAAAACATGAGATCTTAATCGTTAGATTCATTAGAGTATTTGTTTCAAGTTTCAACCACAAAACTTGCTTTTTAGAGGGATAGATTGTTTAAGCAATCCACTATATCCTTCCACCCCGGCCCACCCCCCCCCCCCCAACAAAAAAAATAGCAGTCCACGTTAAGGCTTAGCTTGCAAGTTGCAATTAAGTATTGAAATTTCAAAATTGCAAAATAAGTCCCCCTAACCCATCAAATTTCCAAAAGGCAGTCCATTCTCCTCAAAATCTAAGTTAGGTTTCTTGAACCATAGCCACTCATAATCAGTCATAATTAATAATAAAGATGGAAAGTGGCTAGGAAAATGTTGGTTGGTGCAACATTCATCGATAAGGCAGCAGAAACATAAGGCAGCAGAGTCCCATTTTCGCGCTATACATATGACACTCTATGACATCATACAACTATATGGTATGTATTGAGGCACGTCACTTGGTTGTGATTTCCCATGTGGCATGTCCTGTATGATGCTATAAGGTGCCATATGTATGGCACTAGATCAATTTTACAAGACAGCAAGACTGGCATAATTAATAGTAAAGATGGAAAAAAATCAGACGTGATGTCAGATGTTATGTCAGGTAGTTCAATATGGAGGGTGTCGATATATCCCAAGGACTAAGAATCCTCTTTGTATTTTTTAGCATCTTTTCCCATGTGCTAGTTCCATTTATTGGATTAATTATATTCCTCTATTATTTGCTCTTTATATTCATGGGATGCCTTGACATTTCCAAACCAAGGCCAGATAGAGTTTGGATAGGTATGGGGACAAATGGCTTCAGGCAAAAAATTATTTATGAAAACCTGCCTCAATACTGTGAACATTGCCTGCACATTGGGCCAGGAGGGTCTCTTAACGCCTTCTTTTTTCTTCTCCATCGGAGTTATTTCACAAAGACTTGCAGGGTAAGGAAGAAGGGGGGAACAAGCACACTTGGAGAGCACAGTACAACGGAGAGTTGTATGCTGCGTTCGGGAAGGATGAATCGCTCTCGAAAAGGAATCTATTGATTCTCTCCCAATTGGTTGGACCGTAGGTGCGATGATTTACTTCAAGAGCGAGGTCTCTGGTTCAAGTCCAGGATGGCCCAGCTGCGCCAGGGAAAAGAATAGAAGAAGGATCTGACTACTTCATGCATGCTCCACTTGGCTCGGGAGGATATAGCTCAATTGGTAGAGCTCCGCTCTTGTAATTGGGTCGTTGCGATTACGGGTTGGATGTCTAATTGTCCAGGCGGTAATGATAGTATCTTGTACCTGAACCGGTGGCTCACTTTTTCTAAGTAATGGGGAAGAGGATCGAAACATGCCACTGAAAGACTCTACTGAGACAAAGATAGGCTGTCAAGAACGTAGAGAAAGTAGGATGGGCAGTTGGTCAAATCTAGTATGGATCATACATGGACGGTAGTTGGAGTCGGCGGCTCTCTCAGGGGTCCCTCGTCACCAGGGAAGCCGAATGACTGAGCGAATTCAGAAGTAGCCTGGAGGTAACGAGAAGAATACATCGGATTTCATAGAGAGAGCAGGTAATAGCTCCGGTGAAGCGCCGGTCACTGTTGATCCCCCCAAGGAACTGTCAGTTGATAGCCCAAACTAGGTAGAGCAAGTGAGGAAGTGAAAAATGGAGGTCTGTTAGAAAACCCAGTAAAAGAAAACTCTAGACCAAGTTTTGAAATTTGAAGCTGATAAGGAGAATCAGAAGCGGGAGAAAGTCAAAGCTCAGTTGGGCAAACTTAAAGAAATTATTAGGGTTAACAAAAATGCTCTTGTGATTGGGCCTCATCCAGACCTGGGAACAAAAAGCTCAATTAAAACGACAAAGGGATGGAAACAAAAGAAGACAGTGAATAGGGCCCAAACCAAAGAATCTGAGACTGATGAAGTTGTTGGAAAAGGAAAACAAAAAGTGAAGCCCAAACAGAGCCAAAACCCAAAAACAGTAGTGAGAAACGGCCCAAACAGATCCAAGATTTTGGAAGAAGCACTTGCTGATCCGGTGGAGGTTGAACTAACTGAGAAGCAGAATAATGTGAGAGCACAGGAAAATTCGATGTCTATTAAACAAATTTTCGACCTGCTCATTCGAGGTAAGGAATCACGGACTCATCTACATCAGATTTAGCCAGCTCAGACGAAAGCAATGATGAGGAAGAAGTATAAATACCATCAAAATTCTCTCGTGACAGACCCTCTTCCTCTGTGTCAATATGATCAATGCTCTCCTTTTGAAATGTGCGTGCCATCGCCAAAAACAATGCCAGAAGAAGAATTAACATTTTGACTCGTAAAGATTTGGCATTTTTGGGAGAAGGAATATTGACTGCAATGTTTGGCGCGGATATGGAAGTGATTCCATGAGGTGAAGATTCAATCTGGTAGGGTTTCTTGATGAGGTACCTTGATGGTTGAATGGGTGCCTCCCTTCTCTGCTGCTACCAGGTTTGCCTCTGATCTGCCTCCTTGTTTGCTTTTGTTTCCCTTCTGCTTTCTTTTCCTTTTGTTATTGTAAAGGGAGGCTACCCCTTTTGTGGGTACCAATTGCTTTGGATTAATATATGACCACATTTCATTTATAAAAAAAAAAAAAAAATGGGATGCCTTGAATAAAATTACCTCATTTTCTTTCCCAAAAAAGGGGTCGTAAATTATAATTTTAGGAGCATCTTATTTTACAAATTCATTTTGTATATTACAAATGCTTAAACTTACGTGCTTACATTTTATATTGACCACTCTAGAAATAAAGAGGGGGGAGGGGGGAAGAAACAACGAGATGCAACTGCAAATCAATTTTTCTTATTAGACGTACTCGATATTTCCTGACTTACCTAATATTTGATCTATCAATTTACTCTACAATAAATGTCGACTGACATCATGGACGGAGCTAGGGGTGGCTAGCCTGAACACTGACTACCTTGTTTTTCTTAAAAAAAAAATCTTTTTTTACCTTTTTTTAATTATTAATATAATTAATAATCGCTTCTCTCTTTTGCACTATTAAGTATTTCTAAGAGCACCTGGCAAATAAGTTTATCAAACTTACATATTATATGTTTGGGAGAAGAAAATTAAAAGTAGAGATTTTATTCAAGAGACTTCACAACCTGAACCCTAAATATGACCTTAGTATATTTAATTATTAAGAAAAATTAAAACTATGCATTATCTATACTACAATTAAATTCAGGCGATTGCACAAAAAAAAAATTAAATTAAATTTTGGCTGATCGTCATAATATAACCATAACCTTTCACCTTATTGTACAATCTAACACCAACTTTTCAAACATTGCAATTATGATCATAAAGCTCACTTTTTCGTTCAATCTAACCTTTTTATTTGAGAAAGACAATAATAACCTCAAATTGTAATTTAATCAATGTTAGTATATAATTAACTAAATAAAAATAACAAATATTAAATTTTAGTATTTTTTTTTAAAAAATACTATCAAATCCCATATAGTGATGGTAAAAAAAAAGGATTTTTAATTAGCTCCAAACCCAATGAGAGTCCGTTCTAAGTAGAGTAGTATTTTTGAGATACGCAAACATCTGAGTGGGATGGATCAAGGCGCCCGCTATTTAGCTAGAAATGATTCGTTTAATTTATAATAAAAGTATACAACAAATGAAAAAAAATTAAAAAAACAAAAAATAATATAATAAATGGATCGATAGAAACATTAAAAAATCGATCTGGATAACCCGACCCACATATCGTTCGGTCTGCAGTCACCTTGCATTAGCCGAATGGCAAAGTCAAGTAATGCACATGTCATCGCTAAATTCTCATGAGTTGTTTTTTAAATACAATCAAATTATATTTTTTTCTTATTTTTATCTACTTTTTATTTACTCATTTTTTAGTTCAATTAAAATTTGATGGCTGATAAAAAAAAATGTCCATTTTTGGAATACCCCTGCTCTCTCAAACCCATTGCATTTTATGCTCCTGTAACTCATATTGTTAAAGTTCAGATTGCAAATGGGGCCATCTTCTTACACGACTTTGTCCGGTTCCTCTCCTGTAAAATTGCTTTTCCGCCAGCACTTTGAGAAGGAATCTTCTACTTACCTTCTTATCGATGCTTCTCGTCCCCCAAAGTCAGCCGTGTTGGTTGACCCTATTGATAAGACAGTGGATAGGGATCTTTCTCTTGTGAGAGGTTTGGGTTTGAAGCTTCTTTATGCAATAAATACTCATGTTCATGCTGATCATGTTGCTGGAACGGGCTTCATTAAGAAGGGGGCTCCTGGAGTAATGTCTATTATCTCCAAAGCAAGTAATGCAAAAACTGATTTTTTTGTTGAACCTGGGGATAAAATATCTTTTTGGAATTAGTCTGTAACTCATGAATGATGCCTTTGGCAGTGAAAATGTTGAATAAAATACTTATTACCAATAAGTGCAAAGGTCAATACTAATTACCAAAAAGAAAAATAGAATAAAAAACTCAGACAACTTCACATTACATATATATATATATATATATAAATAAAATTCCTCTTGAAATACTTATTATGATGCATTTTTGCCTATCCTTCTAGAGAATAAAGAGCAAAATTTTCTACTTGGCAACTTCCATTGCAAAACAATTCCATCAACATATAGTAGATATATTCTCATTCACACGTATGTACGCTGTTGCACAAACCAGGACCTAGAAGATCACATAATTGTTTATCTCATTACATAATCTCTTTTTCTGCTCTCGATCTTAACAGTAACAGGGAAAGTTCAAACCCAACCACCGACCAAAGTGATGAAATGTACTCAGATTGTATTTTCATATAGTGTCCAAGGATGTTCAAATCATTGGAAACTTCCTATCACCGAAATTTTTCATTCTCAGACCTAACAAATTAAGCCAACACTTTGAGTCCAGCACAAGATTTAACGGGCTCAACCATCTGCTCATATAACCTTACATCTCAAATTAATTCAGCTAAGAGACATTCACAGCTCGCTAAAAGATGGCAAGAACAGGAATTTTGCCATTATCAAGACACAAATCAAGAATCCATGGCAAACAGAATAGATTTAAAACAAAAAAATGATAGAAGGCAAAATTAATCACATGGGGACTTAAAACCATATTCAAAATGACATCTAAAAGTAAATTCAATAGGACAAAAATGTTGAACCTTATTTCCTACATATAATGTTTCTAGCAACTTTTACATATTCGATTTCTATTACTCTTTCAGCAGAAATGCCTTTGGCGAGAAGAAAATCTTCAAAGAAGTTTGAAGAAATTTTCCATCAATTAGAAAATCAAAAGGCTGGTATTGCCAGTCATCATCTCATTCTTTCATAATACTCTTCACCAACTTGAGAGCAGGGTTGCACTTGACACTCATGGGAATGGAAAGGGAAGTTGGAGGAATTTTGTATGGTGGCTTTAACATTGTGAAGAATCTAACTTGCACTTGCTCCGATGAGTCTTCTCGGCATCGACTCTACCACCGTCAACATCCATATCCATTACAGTGAAGCAGGGCAAAGCCGGAGTTTGATAGTTAACTAGTCAGTGCTGAAAGGTGGACGGTGGTACTGTGTTCCAAAATTTTCAGCATATGAATGAATTCCACAATACATTCCCTCAAGATATTTAGCGCTAAAAACAAACCAAAAATCATGAAACATCTAAATGAAGACTCCGAACATTGAATTATCTTTTAAGAAAAAAATAAGAGGAAAGAAAAGCGAAGTAAAAAGGTAAAAGAATACACAAGTAGTTAACTACACGTAAATAGGATGAATAATCAGCAATACTTTATGAATGGAATTGTAACATCATATGCTCGTAAATAGCAATCCATGGTCCTAGATGGTACATGTAAATTACCAAATGAGACATTTATAGCGACCAATCTAATAAACACAGGCTTACTTCATGATCACTTGATAAAGCAATTTCTTCTTTAATGCAAAAGCGAATGCTCTTGAATTCCCACAGTTGGCAACTACATAATATTTTTGTGTTTCAATGAATTTCACAGTAAAGCCTCTCAAGATCTCCAGGGCACTGAAGGAAATCATATAAGCTTAACTTGATTCTAAGCAACTTCAATCCCTTCATACTCATCAAATGCATCCATGTGCACACAAATAAAGAAATATAAAAGTTGTAACATTTGCTGCCCTCTAATCTACAAAATCCCGCAAAAGATTAAATTTTGATCTAATAACACAAAAAAAAAAAAAATAATAATAAATATATAAAATTGGGGCCATTTCTGAGTCCAGAAGACACCATTTCAAATTACTCTTTGGACAATGGGGGAAAAATTCAAATTATAAGAGATCAAAAGGCACATCAACAGAAAAATTTCTTACACTGTCTTTGAAAAGCATTTTCCAGGAACCTCATTATAGCACAGAAAAATTTAAAAAAAAAAAAAAAAAAAAAAAGATGAAACCTTAAAACCCAAATCACAGTATTGAGCACCACCCATATCCCTAGTCTCGATGTCGGCCGAATTGTGGTATATAGCGACACAACGAACCCAGAAGAGAGAAAGACGGAGGAATAGTATACTGGGCCAATATAAGGTGAGGTCCAAAGCATGCAAAGTCCAATGGAATGTCTGGCAGATTGAGCTACAGTGACAGACAATTTCATAAGCGGGAAACATTAAAGAAATTATGCCTGATAATTTCTTAATTATGTGAGAGAAACTGTCAAATAATATATATATATATATATTTATTAACCTTATGTATTTTAAAAATTTTTACAAAATTTATTAACCTCATGTATTCACGAAAAAAGTTGCTTATGATAATATTATAATTTGAAAAAAAAATGATTGTAAGAAAGTTTGAGAAAGTCTTCCAAAATCTGTGAAAGTCTAAGAAAAAGTTTTTTATGAAAGTTTAGAAAAGTCTAGGTAAATATTCTTGGACTTCCAACAAATCCAGTAAAAAATCCATAAAAGTCTTATACTTAAAATTTTTTTTAAAAGTCTCAATTGAATACAATAAGTTTTAGAGGTCATGACACCAAACGAGAAGAAAAAAAAGAACCGAAAATGAAGAAGAAAATCCAAGATTAAACAACAGCCAAAAAAAAATTCCTATAAGCAAACACAGAGGAGAAAGCACCGCAAGAATTGAACGGCAGATGACTCCAAGAACGAGAGAACAAAAGAGAATAGATGCATAAGAACTTTCGAGGGCAAGAGAAATAAAATTCTAACATATGGTACATGTAATTTTCTAAGGAACCCGGGGGCCAATGAGATGTTTGTACCTAAGTGAGGTGTAAACACCCCCTGAGTTCCTTATGGAGTCCAGGGACCAACGAGGTGTTTATACCCAAGTGAGGTGTAAACACCTCATTGGCCTTTGGGCTCCATAAGGAACCGAGGGCTGATTCCGTAGAAGTACTCTATGGTACATTGTTTGAGCGAAAAGAGCATATTTCAATTCATCGAAACGGCACTGCTTTCCAAAATATATATCCATACACATATTTTAATGCATCGAAGCGGCGCTGTTTTCTAGCACTGTTCATAGCAGCAATAATTTTGCCTTCCCTCTTTTTTAATAGTATATATGGATTATTTATTTATTTTTATTTTTAAAGATTGAGGATGAAAGTGTAAATAGATACAAAGATTGGGGATCGCTGCTACAATATACTCTATTTGCACATTTGCTAATAGTTGCAATTCTCTCTTTCTTTCAAATGTTTTTCTATGTTACTGTAAAAAATTATTTAAGTGTGACTTTTGTATATGTGATTTTTTTAATGAAAATATAACGATAAATATGACATATATATTTATATATGACAAAATTTCTATATGTTACTTTTTAATTAAAAAATAACACAAATATACTTTTCATATGTGTTATTTTTTGGTAAAAATGCGACCATTACTGTGACAAATCTATGTATGACAATTTTTGCACATAACTTTTGAATTAAAAAGTAATACAAATGTAACTTTTAAAAAGTTACATAATTAAGATGGTTTACATACGACTTTTGAATTAATTTTTAAAAATTTATTTAATTAATTTTCTAATGGGAAATTATATTTTGACCACAATAATTTATCCACACACCATATTTTCTTGTTCTCTTAAATATCATTAAATGAAATTAAACAATAACCTTCTTTAAAACGCATTTTTGTTTTTAATTTTAAAAAGCATTTGCTTTTTCTTTTTACACCACAATCATAATTATCTTAATTTTATTCAGTTTTAATAAATTTTTAATTTCTTTTTAAAATAATTTTCTAGTACAATTTTTATTTACAATTATGACTCCATAACTTTAACTTCTAAAATTTATATAATTTTTTAAAGAATTCAAGTCTGGTATATCATATTTTTGTGGTGGTATCACAATGAATGATTTCAGCTTTTTTTTCTAAAATTTCAAACTTTTATTTCTAATTTCAGTATCTCAATTTTTTGTAAGCAAATTTATAAATTAATAAAATAATAATGAATAGTTTGTTTGGCTTTTTCTTTTGAGTTTTATTTTATTTTTATATGATGACAAATTTCATATGTAATTGTAAACTAAGACAATTCAAGAATCAATACCGCGGACTACAAAATTACTTTATGAAAAGAAAATAATTTGAAAATTACTAACAGATTTGTTATAAGTATTTTTATATTGTGGTTAATTAAATTTATTTATAATATTAAAAACGCATGATTGAAATAAAATAAATAAATAAATTTTGTTCCAATTTTAAAATAAAATGCTTGCTTTTGTGGGACTGAATTGTTTACAATTAGAAGTTTTTTGAAAAGCTGTAAAAATTTAATTGACTAAATGGAAATGTTAGAGCATTTATTAATAACTAGTTATTGGAACGTGCCTTGCACGTTGTATATTCCAATGAATATATTTTAAATATGTAATTTTCATTAGAATATTTTATTATAATAGCACATCTCTATATATAATAGTTTTTGTCAATGTTATAGTTTTTTGACTTTTGTCGTCTCATTTCACCAACACTTTTATTGCATTGAAAATCCGCATAAAAGCAAAATATATGTTTGTCTAATATTTCCATTTTGAATTTTATATGTATTCCCTTTACGAATGGCATTGTATCACTAATTATTTGGATTGTATCACCAAATAACGTGACTTGGATTTCATTAGCCTACGAAGACATAAAAAGAAATGAGTTAGTATATAAAAGAATTGCTAAGATAATAATATAGTGATTCAGATATAAACTAAAAATATAAAGTATTAAAATAAAAGTATTACATCTTAATTCATTAAAATTGAGTTTTGAACTTGAATGGGACCTTCTGCATTTGTGTAGTTTTTAATGGAACTTTTACAGAGGATAGAAAGTTAATTTGATGGTCCATTCTTGATCAAACGCACTCAATTCCTTTATTAGCATACAATGCTCTTCTTTTTTAGTTGACACGGACAAAGTCATTTCACTAGAGAATGGGTTAAAACTAAGATTGGATTAATTAAAAGAAAAGTATAAGTTAGATTTGTGTTTCAATATTCTTGAATTTATTTGGATCTAGATCATCAATTTATAGTGGGTGAAGTATGCATGAAGAGATGAAATATGAACGTTGATATGGTGGGCAATTACATTATTGTAGCAATTACATCACATTAAAATAATTAATTATAATATAACCGTATGTAAGTTGTAAACTTTTAATATTATTAAATTAAATTAAATATAATTATTTTATGACATTCATTTATCTTGATGATGGAATTAAATAAAATCAAATATTTATGCAATGATTAGTATTTTTTTTAAGTTGTAATGATTAATTTTATGACATTCATGTATATTATACATATTACAACGTAAATCAATATTAAAATAAAAATACAAAACTAAATCAATATCGTACTAATTTTGTTCATGAATTTTACAAATTAAAACATAAATCAAGATTCAAATACAAATATATATATATATATATCTTTCCATTTCACTAAATTTTCGACCTACAAAATTAGCTTGAATTGAAAGTATAATATATACAAACTTTTTTTATTATTGATCTCAAGTCAAAATAACATACGCATATATAACATAGTTCTAATATGAAATTAAAGAAGAAAAAAGGCCACAATATACATTAAGTAAAAACGTTACACGATTATTAACGTTGAGGTCTTATTTTGTACATTTTGGACTGGTTGAGACAAAAGTTAACATATCGTCTGTAAATAAATCAAATCTCATGCTCAATGATCTTGTGCATGGGGATTCTTGCATATTCGTTATGTGAGTATTAACGTCAAGGTCTTATTTTGTACATTTTAAATTGGTTTATACATAAGTTAATATATCGTAATATATCGTCTCTAAATAAAACAAATAGTGTACTAAAAAATTTTGTATACAGGGATTCCCGTACATTTGTTATTCATAATGAATTGGGAGAAAAAAACTTATCATCTAATGGAAGAAAAGAATAGCCAATTAGTTCGTTTTCTACTTGAAATTTTGAAATAAAATACTAGATGAATCTCTAGTTCAATTCACATAGCATTGGTATTACGCTATATAATTTGATTGGATCAGATGACTTTAGTATTGCTATACTAAAATGTATGATAAAAATTAGAGACAAAATAGAATAAACTATTTATGTAGTAATGTAGTGAATAAATGTCGTGAAATAAAAGTAATGGATAATATATTAATTAAAAAAAGAGTAAGAGCAAAGGTGGAATCCAAATGTTTTACATGGATTCCATCTTTTATATAGTAGTGATTAGTTTTAATTTTAAAGGTAAATCAAATAAATAAAATAAATCTAATTTTAGAAGTTATAGATTGTTTAGGATACTATTAAATTAAGTTTGAGAGATTGTTAAAAAAAATAAAAAAGAGTTTGCGAGATAGTTTCTAAATGATATATATGTATATATATATGTATATAAATACATAGGTAGTTTGATTTCACAAATTAGCTCCTATTAATTAATGCTTACGTTGAGAGCTTAGATTTAAGATCCAACTTGTTTCCTTTTTCAATTCAGGAATATTGTGTAGAGAAAATAATTACCTAGTCAAAAAATATATAAAAAATCTTTGACTTGATTTCATATCTATCAATTATGAATAATTAATTTTACTGACATATATGTAAGTTGATAATACTGCACTGATTAAAAGTACCAATTAAATGTGATGTATTTATAATTCGGTGTACGAATAAAAATTTGTGGTGAGAATATAAATACCTTTTTTCTAGTAATTAACTATAATAAGATTATTGGAATTAGATGGTCAGGCGGGGAGGGGGAGTGGTTAACTCTAACGAAACAATATTTTTGGCATGTAATTTAAGATTCGGCCGTATTGCATATATTTCACCTGATTTTCAATAAACTTCTTTTTTAGTTTTTTGGGGGTAATTGTCTAATTAACCCTAACATGCTTGTGCTTAGGATTTTGAGGGAAAAAGGGGGGAAAATTAGGCAACTCAGATTCTTTTATGACCTGAATGTAAACATCAAGTATGTGATGGCCACTTCGCAAATATCAGGTGTTAAATCACCCAATTGAAACAAACAGCCAATTGAAACAAACAGCCAGAAATACTCCTCAAACACCCGTCTGTGCCACCAATCTCCACTGACCTAATTCAACACCACTGTATTGGAATTCAACGTCGTCCATCTGGTGTCTAATTTGGGAAAAGCGACCGCCATCTCAACTGCAGCCATTGTCGCCGACTCCTGGCCCGCTGTCTTTTTGAGCCCTTGCGATTTGTTTACAACACAGCCATGGATCCTTTTCATCTCACCTTCAATCTCCCATTCTCGCCCTTCAGTGCCTCCATCGGGTTCGGCCATTGAAGTTTGAAGATAACTCCATCGTCGAGGACGACTTTCTATCGCTGGCTGCTTCGTGAATGCCGCACTGAAATTTTAGAATTGTTCCTAATATTTTCTTCATTGTCATTGATATGAATCATTTGATTTAGAAATTGTAAAAACAGTTGATTTGAAAATGGAGAAATTAAGACTTGTTTTCTCGATTCACTCATTGTACCCACGCAACTCCAGGAACCTAATTTTTGCTTGAAGAAAGAAATTCAACAATTTTATAAACATTATACCCACAGAAAATGAAGAAATTAATAAATTGTTGATGAATCTTTTGATCAATTTACATTTTAGAGTTTGATTTGGGGTTTTCTGGTAGTGCCGAGTCTGATGATTACGGTGAGTGGTTATAGTGGTTGTAATTTTTTTGGTCGAAGCTATGGTGGTTGTGATGTTTTGTAGTGGTGGTTCCGACGAGTTATAGAATTTTTGGCGAGTTGTGGTGGTGTTGTGATCGGCGTTTTGGCGAGTTGTGTTTATTGTGCATTTAGATTTTGACGAGTTGTTTTAATGCGACTCATATTTTGGTACTGTTGTGATCGGCGGTGGTGGTAGTGGGTGGTTGGTGGTGTAATGCGGCTGTTGTGATGTTTTGTTGTGGTTGTTCATAGGAGTTGTTGTGTTGTTGTGACTTGTTATGTTGGTGAATTATTTTTATTGTGACTCGGCTTGTTGGCGAGTTATGTTTTCTATGACTCAGTGTTCTGGCGAGTTGTTTTTGTTGTGACTTGATCTTTTGGAGTTGTGTTTGATTTGACTCGAAGTTTTGGCGATTTGTTTTTGTTATGACTTAGTGTTTTAGAGCTGTGTTTGATTTGAGTTGTTTTCGTTGTGACTTGGTATTTTGGTGAGTTGTTTTGGTGTGACTCGGTATTTTAACGAGTTATTTTAGTGTGACTCGGTATTTTGGCGAGTTGTTTTTGGTGTGACTGGGTGTTTTGACGAGCTGTTTTGATATCATTCGGCGTTTAGGCGAATTGTGATTATTGTGTTGTAAATTGTGATATCACAATGTAAAAATAATTGAAACACCTGATCATATATCTTAATTTTAAAAAGTGTGTACAAAATCTTTATATTTTTATATTTTTTAAGACACTCAAAAAAAAAAAAAAAAATGGTTGTGCTAAGAGCCCAATAAGCTAGGGGCCCAATTTCTTCTTCTTTTTAATTTTTTTGGGGGGTTTTAGGATTTTCCCAAAAGCATAAACCAATTAGAAAAATGCGGTCATAATTAATACTGCAACCCAAATACGCCAATTTGGTCAATTGCTCCGCAATACCAGATAATTGTGTTGGGCCTTTGCTTCTTAAGCCGCAAATTTGATGTTAAGTTATTTATTATTTATTTATTTTATTTATTATTATTTTTTTAAATACATTATTATTATTTTTGAAAGATTATTATTATTATTATTATTATTCACCTACCAATTTTTTATAAGTGACTTAAATCAATCAAATTGTAATACGAATGCGACTTTTAAAGTTACATGTGAGGGAGTTCTTATACATGAGAATTAAAAACTAACCTATTGAAAAGGCATATTTAATTTTTTTTTAAAAATGAAAATGTCATTAGAACGTTGGTTGGGTTTCTAGGCCTCAACCTAAACTCCATGATTTTCTTTATTAATTAGTGGCAAAAATATGACTTTTAAAAAAGTCACTATAGCGACCTGAATTTTCTTGATTGAAAATTTCAATTTTAGAGATTTTAAAAGAATTTTAGCGCGTTGCAACCACCATAATCCTTTATTTCATAGTTGGTCACAATAAAAGTTTTAAAGAATTTGCGTCGCTCGCCTAAGTCATTTTAAAGGAAAGCACAAGTTTGAAATTGGATTCCAACTCGAGTCTAATTATTTAATATTTTTAGAAATTTGCATATGACGTCCAAATAATCGTCGGAGAAATTAGTGATGCAAAATTTATATTTGAGCTCAAACTTTTTTTAACTTATTTCTAACTATCCGTTTGGGCCAATTTTAATAAGTTTATTTCATCTCCAAGTCCAATTTTAATTTAGTCATTTTAAGCTCAAAGCTTTTAAGCCCACTTATTCTCTTAAAACCAAGTTTTATAGTATTCTTATTCATTGGGGCCCAAATTAATAGTTTAAGCCCATTCTATTTGAAGCCTAATTTTTTCAAGTCCAAACTGCATTTTCTTTACATTTAAGCCCAACTTAGCTTGAGCCCAAATTTGATTATGCCTAACCAAACAAGGCTAGACTACTTCCACCCAATTTGACCCACGTTGAAAACTAACAAATTCTTCAGATAACTTCTTTAACAGACACTACCATTGTGTATCCATCTCTCCAGATTTTTTGCAATCTTCCACCTCCTACAATCTCTCATGGTCTCCCCCACATTCCACCTGAAATCTATTGCCAACGTCCCCATTTTCATACATGTATAAATACACAATTCACACACTTTAAGCAAAATCTCACAGATGTTCACCAGAAAATTCATACCCACGTGCCCAGAAGCATTTCACCATAAGGCATGTACACAAAATACTATCAACCAGTACAGACACTCAAGTTTACGTACACCTTCACATTCTGCAAGTTTCGTTCAAATCTCAGTACATTCAGAAATTATATACACTCCCTGCTCTTCTACTACACGACTACAGGTATACACTCACATACAAAAAACACTAAAAATTTCATTACAAGAACACACACACAAAAACCGCTGCCTCTGCTGCCTCCTTGAACCTCTGATTCGAACCCGTGGTTCGACTCCGTCTCGACCAAACCCGCTCGAGATACCACCATCTGCTTCATTGTCTTCTAACTCACTGCCTGATCTCCTTCAAACACTTAAACTAGAGATCAGAGAAAAGGCAAAAAAAAAAGCCAGAAAGTCAGAAATCGGCAGCCGGCGCCACTGTGGTCACTGCACCTTCAGCCCCAATTTCCTCAAATTAGAAACGAAAAAAAAAAAGAGAGCGCCATAGAACCTATTGAACTCACCTTGGCCATGACCCGACCTCGCACTCGAACCATCGTCACCGCTGGTGTCACGCCCTCAAATTTATTATCTTATTTTCTCGTATTATCATCTGTGTCTAACAGCAGCGAAAGCATTTGAGAAATTAATCTCTATTCAAAAATTGAGGGCGAGACTTTATAAATACAAGTCAAACACTATTATAAATAATATCATGTTATTATAGCTCTACAACAACTATTGCGAGTTGCTCACAATGAAACTTCGGCTATACCGAAATCTCGATCAAATACATGTATCTTCTCCATCTTTGGGATGATCCACCCACAAAGTTCTTAATTTAACACCTACAAGATTGTTAAAAGAGAAAGGGAAAGAGGGGTGAGTACAAAGTACCCAGTGAATGACAACAAGTATTGGCTCATGATAAAATAAAAGAAGATCACTTTTTTGTACAAAGAAAAACCCTTTATATGCACAAAGTCGGGCACATCGCTAGTTTAGCCTGTACCCATAACCGCAAGATACAAAGATTCAAGATGACCACAATCTAATAGCATGGTCATAATACCACAAAAATTACCACATTGCAATGCAAAACGGATATATAGCACCATTGGAGATGCCCAAAAGTATTAGACAACCATTTATCCAAAACAATTGTGGACAATCAAGTATCGAATACCAAAGTAATTTAAGGAAAGCATGAGTTTCAAAAAAGGAGAGCCAATACATGTGTTACTCACATATCAAATGCCAAAACAATTTAAGGAAAGCATGAGTTTCGAAAAAGGAGAGAAAAGACACGTGTTACTTAACTCTCAAAGATTCCTTGGATAATACTTAGTGGAAAAGTGCCTTTAAAACCTTAATATTCCTCCATCAAAGTTGTTCTACAAGTTGGAATCTTTCTATATATTGCAAGGAGTCTTTTTCAAGTGTAAAACTAAGTGTTTGGTGTTTTTTAGGGTTGTTTACTTCCCCGCCATAGTTATGGACGAATTTGGAAAAGTGAAATTGTTTGGAGAAGGCTTGGGTTAAGCAGTGTAATCGTTACTTTCACAATAATTGAATAATTACTTGAATTGCATTGTAAGATTACTTGAAATGTGTTGGAAGATTAAAAGATTGCCACTCCAATGACACCCAAAGTAAGAATGTGGTTCTTGATTAATATGAATCAAAATACAGTGACTTAATTACGAGACAACACAAAGTATAAAGATCTCTTGAGCAATAAACAAGTGAACCTCATTTAGCCACGTCACCTCCTTAAGTATATGGTGCCAATTGCACCACGTGTCACGCCGTGATTTATGAAACTCACATATTTATTAAAAACAATTAAATCCTTACTATTATAAATAGGCCAATGGTCCTCAAAGTTTCTCTAAACCCTTTTGCTTACCCTCTCTCTATCCCAAAGTATCAAAATTTGTCCAAAATAAGGTGGAAGAACACTAACAAAACTCACCAAAACACCTAGTGGCTACTTGAAAAGGACCCTTTTTCATATATAAGATGATTCCAACTTAAAGAATCACTTTGGGTGAGGAATATCAAGGTTTTAGAGGTACTTTTCCACTTAGAATTAAAGAAATCTTTGGGAAATCAAGAGATGAGCAACTAATACTTTGATTTCCTTTCAAGTATTCATTAAGTTTTTATAACATGAGTATGAACTTTTATGTATTGTTATGGAAAGAAAGATTAATTTATTGCATTTGTATCGCTAGTTAATACTATACCCGACTTGTTTTACTATGTGGTATGCTATATGGTATTTCCTTGTACTAGGAGCTGCTTAGTGATACCGAGGTAGGTAATGAATAGCAAGGTGGCTTGTCTTTGTGGTATATGTGGGAATTCCGGTAGGAGTCAACGAGAATTCAATTGTGGTATCCGTCCTGCTCCTCCTGATTAATATGGACTAACTTCCTACTTGTTTTTATTTCCTTCATTTCTGCTGTTTTGTTACAACGACGAGATTTTCTGTCTCAGTTTCTGTTGCTCGAATAAAAGTGTGACACATCGTCCTAGTTTACCTCATTAGTTTTGTAAAGTATCTTCCCGGACAGCCACTGAGCTGTTTGTGCGGATGTCCTACAAAATTAATGTTTTAAGTTAAGATGAGATGTAATATTTTTGGTCGTGGGCATTTGTTGAGCACCAAATTGGAATGACGATCTCATCTCATTGTTATGGGTTTGTCACTCCTCTGGGCTAAATACCGTAAACTATCCAATTTCCTTAAAAATGTGGTACTTGTCCAGAATGAATAATCATTCCCTGTTCAAGACAAAAGCAAGAGATAATGAACTGCGCTTACCTCCATCTGCTTGGAATATAGAATGCGGATATATCTTAGCATATGCAGTATTTAGTCTTCCAATTATAAATAATGGCGGTGCTATCTCAACATAGTCCATAAAACTGCTTTCTGGCTGGAGGTAAACATTGCTTGGTTCTTCACATTCATTTTAAGTGGGTGCACTGTAAAAGTTTTCTAGGACACCCAATGGCCAATACTTAGAATCTTTATTTCATGAAGGTATTCTAGGGAAAATGCTGGAAACGAAGGCATGAATATGCTTACATTCTCAGTAAATCCCCTTTTGAACATGCTTTTCCTTTACTCTTTGAAGTCATTGTTTGTTCCTTTCTGATCGCAACAATGTGTCGCTTCACATGATGTATCTTGCATGCAGTTAAGGTCAGAAGGGAACATGTAGTAGTTTAACTAGTGATAGAACTCTTTTGTACATTCAAAAGTTTTGTGAAATATATGACTTGAACTTGTGAATGAAAATAAGTTTTCTTAAACGAAAGGTGAATCAAAGGATTGTGTTACTCACTGAATACATTCTACTCATTTGCTTTCATTCAATCTTATAAATCATTCAACGCGAGATATCTGTCAAGCAAGCCAGGAGATTGAGCATACCCGCAGATGAAAGTAGAATTTTGCATGAAGAGGGAACCGATCTTTGGAGCTATGAGAATACATTTTGACCCACCTCTCTATAGCCATATAGATATATATATATATATCTTCGTGGCTTGTCATACTTAAGAGAAGAAACAGTTTTTTCGTTTTGTACGTCTTGTCCCCCCTATTCGTATGAAAACTTCCGCTTACAAATTTATTAACCGGTATAAATAGTGGGACGTGACATTAATCATCTATAAACAATAATCAAGTTAAAATAAACAAACATTTTGAAGAAGTTCAATATAAAATCTAAGTTAAGAAGCTTATGGGACAAAGAGTTGGCCATTGTTCTTAAACATCACAATGTCATTAAGGAGAAAAAGGTATATTCGTTTAAATCGAATTTGAAAGTTTCACACGATCTTCTCTTTTATATATAAAATAAAGTGATAGAAAATAATAAATATAGATAGATTAACTAATAGGAAGATGAAGAGTTTTTTTTTAACTAAATAATTAGTGAATGAAGGGGAAGTATGGAATTTAATAAAAGATGCAAGCATAAAATAGAAAATAAAAAAATTTTCCTACATTCACACTTTTAATATACAAGTAATTTAAACGTGCACGTTGTATAACAATATATAATGTAATAGACAAAACTTAGAATAATAAAATAATTAGGTTTGGATTTCTATGATTGTTGATAGTATTTAAATATATTTAAATCTATGATATAATTACTTATTCAACAAAAAACAAATTATAATCATTTATGATTTCTTAAAACGAATTGTTTAAACAAATTTCTTTTAAAATACTAATTTAAAGAGACAACAACATGGGAGCTTTGTATTTAATATTATGGTTTTAATCTTGAAATTGAATTAAAATTAACTATAATAAAAACTAAAGATTAGAGACGTTTTTAAAAAATATAACAAACTCTCAATATACGGATACATGGTAGAACACACGAAACTCACAGACAGAGAAAGGGGTACATATACGAGCAACAAAAAAAAAAAGCAAAGAAAAATTTGAGTTTACCATGATTTCACGAATAGCAGTTGGGGAGACACCATCTCCGTCCTTGGATTGCTTGAACTTCTTGATAGCTATGGGTCTCGAGCGACTCGACTTAATCTTCGCTAAGAAAACCAACCCATAGGTACCCTCACCGATTTTCCCAATAACATCGTACTGTTCCAGCCACTCCGGCTTATTACCACTGCTACTGCTGCTGTTGGAATGGGAATTCGGATTATTTGCCCTTCCGTCACCCATTCCCCAAATGATGAACAAATCGAGTCAAGTTCTGTTTAACTGATGGTGATATATATGTATGTATCGCTAGAATTGGAGCTTCAGTTGATGAAATCAAAAACTCCTAAATTTGGAATCGTTGCTCAATCAGCCAATCCAATGCTAAAAACAGAAATATTTGTACTGTTTCGCATCGCTACATTTCTTCTCTGGTTTTGTTCTCACCTGAGGACAAAAGTTGAAGCCCGGCTAAGCCCTTGTCACGTGTTTGGTCGAGTTCATGTTTACCGACTTATAAGCCACTCTAGCCTTGGCGAATGGTAGCTTATGCGCAGTATTCTAAAAAACATGGGGCGTGGAAAAGTGTCAAGGCCAA